>JANHGN010019677.1:35947-61366 GCA_024605025.1 Megaceryle maxima | reverse complement strand
AATTGTGCTGAGGAGTAAGATTATACCTACTAATCATGTTACGAATTCAATAATTTCTCTCTCTCTTTTCTTTTTTTTTTTAATTAAGAAGCACTTTACCTTGTGGCAAATAATTTCTAACTTGCAATTTTGTAATAGTTAAAGGAGTAAGTTACTTGCGGATTTTTTTTTGGTTTGTTTAATGTTTTTTAGTAGTCCCATGATTTTGTGACATTGACAGCACTCTTACTGAAGAAGCTTGCATGTATAGTTGCTGCATTGGTCCAAACAATAACAAATGATGAACAACACAAATTTTAACATTTAATATCACTTCAGAAAAAAACAGGAGAACAACAGCACCTTTCTACCTGAATACATAGGAAACAGAAGTACTTTGTGTTAAAGATGTGATGATAATAGCTTGGTTTGTAGTGCAGCTTAAAGCCACTTCCTTTTGCTTTTCATGTCCAGGCAAGGCTCATATTTCACACAGTATGTGCACGTACCACAACAGCAGAGGGCACACCAATTCGTTAACTCAGATAGCGGAAACCAGTACACGTTCCAGAGGGCTCTCAAAACACAAAACTTAAAAGAACTAAAATGTCCTGAAATACCAACTGCACAGTTATTCTTTCTTAAAACACCACTTCCAAAGTTCAGGGTGGAAATAAAACTTCCACTTTAAACCTTTGCTTAGTTTTGAGGAAACTGCTAAAAGTGATTTAAGAATGACTAAAGTGTCACATTACAGTTATTAACATTTAATTCACTATATGGCTTTTAATGAGAAGAATATGTTGGAAAAACCCTTAAAAAAATAATAAATGGGGAGTTACATATGTAATAGCCTTGGTTCTATCAGCAGGACAAAATTTTCCACTGACCACACGATAAATATAACAGTAATGGCAGATGAGCACCAACAAAACTTTCACACTTTCTCTGTGTGGAACTGGAAATCTTACCGAAACAGAATTGTTAGTGCTGCTATGACCATTAGCTGGGGACTGTCTGGATGTAGAGGGGGAATCTCTCTGAAATAAGACACAAGGTTCATTAACAACACAACACTCTCACAGGAACACAGATATATTTAAAAGAACAGTTACATCCACAGCCTTATAATAATTTGCTTAGCTGCTTCATCTGTGAAAGTTTCTGCACTACAAACTCCACAAATCTGAAATTTTTTTCCATAGTTTAAGATTCAGGTTTGACATCTTGATGTATCCTAGGTAATAACTAGTTTTTTGTTGCCCTAGAAATTGAGTAGCTTTATTTCTGAGTATTTGGGATCTCTCAGATCTCATGTGGCTGACAATGCTAAAGGCCATACTGGTGTCTTTGTTAAAAGTTTAACCTGAAAGTTATGTGCTGAACAATATTTTGAATAGAATGAGGCACATATTTCAATTTAAAGATGCTTCTAAACCTATTTTTAGCTATGTGGTGGAGGTCAGTGTTGACCAGTTTCTACCCTGAAAGACACATGTCTCCACAGTGCCTCAAAGACACAGAAGCTAATGCTTGAGAAGGAAGTTGAATACTCTCTTCTCCCTCCTCAGCCATTTTACAGCATGCTGAGGTTTTTGGCATCCAACATTCTTATGGGCTGAGAATTCTTAAACCTTGCCAAAATATATCACTTCAAAAAAGCTACCTCCCTTGACTCCAGCTACCAGTGTGGTCCTACATTTCAGTGAGGAGACAGCAGACACAGGGTGCATGCTGGGAAATTCTACAGAAAGGATAATAGGAATTTCTGACTGGGTTTTGCAAAGGCAAGGAAGTCACTTGTAAAGCAACCTTTTTAACATGCCATTTTGATTGTATAATACTTAACTCCATAAGACAATTGAGTCATCTCTTCAGGAAATAGAATAATTCACATACATGCTATGAAAAAAAAAATCTCTTTTACCCCAAAAGGAATTTTGGAATATGATATTCCATGTCAAAAGTCAGTTTAGGAATGTCTGGTAATTTTGCATAACATCAGGGATAGCAGAAAAAAAAGGGCCAAAACAGTTGTAAAGAAAACAGTTATCTTATAAACACAAGTGCCCTTTGTGAGCAAATTCAAAACTAGAATTGGAGCTAAACTGTTCAAGCAACATTAATCAGGTAAAGGTCCTCTGCTAATCTTCTCAAACTTATTATGTAACAGCACTCATAGCTATTTTAAAGCATCAAGAAAAGTTAAAATGACAGGCAATAATTCATTCTTCTTGCTGCCTTTATACTTGATGTACAATGAACTCATATAGAACTGCAATTTTTTGTGGATATGTTTTCACACAAAGTTCCATATGTAGCTAACTACATGGTTGCTTTAATTTTAACACAGTTGAGGACAGCTCTCACAATATTATGGCTGTAAAATCATTGTGGTTCAGAGTATGTAGGTCTGTATACTTCTGCTACGTATGTTAAGAACAAAATGCTCATTTGGCTCCCACAAATATTTGCAACATATACCTGACTGGGGGAAATCAGTTCTAATTCTATTTACAAAATCACTCCAGCATAACAAGTTTAAAATACTCAAAATGGGAGCAAATAAGCTATTAATTACAGAAAAAAAAATAGAAATAACAAAAGCCCTAAGGAATTGTTATTCCTTTTTTTTTTTTTTTTTTTTCTGTTGTGTGTGTATGGGATTGTCAGCATCATCCTTTATCAAACAGCAGCTAGGAAATTTTTTTTTTTTTTTCAAAAAAGCAGTGAATCCTTTCTTTTTATTTATAAAGAGATTTTCTGCTTGCTTTGCAATTCTATCTCTGCCATTTTCTCACTTTCAAGAAGAGGTGAAAAATTTCTGCTAGTCAGTGATGGTTTAGCAAGGGAAAGCTTTGGAAAGTGATGCAAGCACCCAAGTAATTTGGAGAAAAACAAGTTTAGAGTAACTTGGAGACTGCCACTATTTCTGGACTCTCTTGAAAGCTTCTCCCTTTGAAGGAAATTTTCTTTGTTTGGAATGTTTTTATTTTTATT
The DNA here is from genome assembly GCA_024605025.1 of Megaceryle maxima. NCBI lineage: Eukaryota > Metazoa > Chordata > Aves > Coraciiformes > Cerylidae > Megaceryle > Megaceryle maxima. The sequence continues at coordinate 58,387 of JANHGN010019677.1, read as the reverse complement.
CCTCCAACAAATCTCAACAGGAGACATCACATTACTCAAAGCAAATGTTCATCATAACATACTGAGGAAAACAGATTTTCAGTACTATTAGTGATTTCAGTAGTAATTGTATGAAATTAATCTATCAAACTAATCAATAGGTACAAGTTTTAAATAATTAGGCAGTTTGGTCACAATTTCAAAGGCATCTTAATTTCCTAGGGACTTGGTCTTTCCTTCCAAAAATATCAGACTCAGAAGTTAAAGAGAAAAACTGTACTATACACAGTCTAATGAGACAAACCAATAAGAGAGATCCTTGTAGAATGCTAGGACTGCTTAGAACTGGAATGAAAAACTTCAGCTTTGGTTGTGAGTTTGTTTCTCCAGTAAATCAGAAAAAGCCCTAGTTCTTCAAAGGTTAAGAGCAGAAAAACACTTGGAGGATCCAGTAATTGAGTACTGTAGAAGTGTTATTATCATATTTCAGTATAACTTGACTATTGAGACTTCCCAACCTTGTCTAGCCCCAAGCCAGATAACAAAATGACAGTCTTTTGGATTCTTGCTCTTCAGTTAAAGCACCACAGATGAAGCCTTAGTAGAAATAATCATGATTAATTCCAAATGATGGCAAAACTAGTTTCCTAGGGACTCCTTGTTCTTAAGTTTGCATTATGAATGATAAATCAATGTATCTGAGATGCAATCCTATAGAAGTCAGTTATGTCTACTGGATGTTTCCTGCTCAAATTAGATACAGACCTATTAATAATTAATGATGCTATTGCCAAATCCACAAGAAAGAAAAAAAAAAAAAAAAAGACTAAAAGACTTTCCCACAACCTGAAAATATGTTTGAATTTCAATCTTGCTCAAAGAAGCTTTCTGGCAGACTTTTTAATACAAACATAAAAAAAAGGTTTAAGACTATAAAAAGTCTTATAGTCTGAGCACTAATGGAGACATTGCAAGACTTAAGGAGAAAATTCATGGTGATTACCACCAGATTTTAAACATCTCATATATGTAAAGTTTTTTCTTAATGAAACAACCTAAGTGTTTCACAAAGACAATCTGAAATGTAAAGAGTCTTTATAAGGAGTTTTTTTGTTAAAACACAACAAAACAAAACCAAACCAAAAAACCCCAAACAAAACAAAGTACTTCCCTTGCCATTCTCTCATATCTGACACTGTAAGAAGCTATCTGGGGTGTTTTGTCAGGACAAAATAAGAACAGAAAAGCAGCTAGAGCAAAAGGCTGAAGCATATAAACAGCATATGCAGTCAGCAGCCATAAGAAGAATGTGTTGTGATAATTACTTAAGTTCGTTAAGTTAAGTCTGTAGCTTCCTGGGCATCTGCAGCTGTAAACACAACATCCTGGCCACTGTGTTATCTTGGTATCTGAGTAACTCAGATCATTTGCCATACCAATGACTAAACAGGTCATCCACAGTAGATCAGCTGATCAGGTTTTTATATAAGTTATTTTGTAAGTATTACATTTTCAAGCAAAGTCTCCTCCATGAAATGGAAGGCATGGGTGCAGGAAAAGCCACAAATTCCTATGAAACTTGAAAGTTATGGATTTGAGATTTTTGAAACTGCCTAACAACACTGAAGTACCATTACATACTACAGGGACAAGACTTCCCTAAATATGCAAAAGTTGCTTGATATTTAGAAAACACCACTACAATACTTCTTCTAAAGGCCTACGAAAGAAGAAAAATATGGCAAATGAAAAGCAAATCTGTTATTTGAAAAACAACAGACCATGCCTCCCCTCACCGTTGTATATAAAGGCACATATATATTGTATATAAAAGACAGATCACCTCTGATTCTAGTAATATTTAGTTTTTCTTATTCAAAATTAACATTATGTTTTACATTCCAACGATGTGATCATGGTAGAAGCCTCAAAAAAATCCAAGTTATTGGTTCTTTTTTATATCCCTCTTCTGATAAAACTATACTATGCAAGCACCAGTCCATGACTGAAGGGAGGAGGGGAACCAAACACAAATTTAAACTGAAATATTGCCAAAAATTACCTTAGCTAATGAAGACCCAGTATCTCTGAATTTATCCTGCTAGCAAGCATGAGAAGAAAGTTTTCTGTGTCTTAGCAATGTCATTCAACATTTATTTTTAGCCTTTATCAATGGTTAAGAATCTGATTCATCATCTGAATCACAATCCTGAAAAATTATGCGAAAAAATTCTCTCTGTACCAAACAACTAGTGATGCTTTAACAGAATGATATAAAACCGTTAGCTTTTTGTTTACACTTTTAACAGCTGAAAATTGTTTGTTCCTCTGTCTTTCATTACACATTTCTAATTATACTGTTTTTTCCACAAGAAGCTAAGAGTCCATTTTCCTCTCTTCTGTGAAATAGACATGAAGAACCTAAAGACACAAAGCTAAGGAAAAAAAAATGACCTGTTACTACAAAAATGACACCTAATGGTAATATTTCCAAACTGTATCCTGAATTATTTTTTCTAAATTATCATCTTTGCAGAAGGTCTATAGTTTCACAGGTTTCTGTATTTTAATACTGGGAAGTGAGATATACTTCTATTATTATGGCTATTAACAGCACAGAAGTCAATACATAAATTTGTTATCACTCTCTGGACTTTCTATTTGAGGTTTTTTTTTTCGAAGCCTTTGCATTTAATGAAAAACTTTTGCTTTGATATTTATACCTTTTAAGAAAATTGGCCTTATAGGTGAAAATTTGTCAAACGTCAAACCTTCTACCTCTAAAACCTTTTAGTTCTTGTTGACTTCTGTTATAACCATGAAAGGCAAACAAAAAGCAGTGATTTCTTTTCTTGCAATCAGACTGTTCTGACAGTCACAACACGAGTTTCTGTGTCTTCTAGCATCTGCTGAGACACTAAACCAATTAGGGTGAAATCACAGCTCTAATTAAGATAAGGTGCTTGACTTCAACAGGGATTGTGATTTCACTCTTGGAATTCTAATTTGGGAACTGTTTGCACAGTTAAGTATGTGGCACAGAAAGACTGGCATCATCTACATAGTGCATATGCCATCTGTATGCTTCAACTGGAACAGTATCTCTCAAGTAGCCATTATCTAGAATTTAATTCCCTCCACTTGCAATCTGGAATATAACTGTGTGAGCAGAAGGGAATTAAATCTTACTGTGCAAAAACCACAACACCAAGTTTCTAGTTCAACAAGAACTAACTCCAAGTCTGTTTTTCTTCCGTAATGATAAATACCATTTTTTTCATGAAAACATAATATTAAGCCACATGTAACTGTTACAGACAACCACCACAAATTTACCTCAACAGGGTTAAACAGAAACAGGTTATTCAATTAACCCTTAACAGCCCAAAGCAGTAAAATAATATTTAATGCCTAAGAAAAGGAGGATTGTTCCTCAGCTTAGGAGCTTTAATAGACTTCCTGAAGAATGATTTTAAACTGCAAATTTTTAAAGGGGCTTTCTAAATGCATGAGCTGAGGACCCCATTTCCTTTTTTATTTTCAAAATAGGCTGTAAAGAGTTAGTTAAGGTGCTGATGAGATGAATATGAAGGCAGGGCTGAGTAGGCAGGTGGGACCTACTCATGTTCCGTTATCTTTGTTGTAAAATTGGTGTGCGTGATCTAACAGGACAGGCAGAAACAATTTCCCAGAAAGCAGTAACATTCAGCCATCAGCAGGCAGTTAGTTACAGGGTTGAGGAAGAAATGGGATGGCTCATTAAATTCATTACCTCACAGGATGAAGATTGCGTGCGGTAACTTGGCACAATCTTAAAGGTAATACTTCCACGCATTTCCCTCTGCAAAAAGAGAAGCACTTCTTTAAAAACCATGACACTGAGTATCACCAAATCACTAATGCTTGAAAGGAAATCAACATAGTCTGGTATGTTTTCCTAAAGTAAATATTCAGAAAAGCTAAAATGTTATGGCTAAGTTACCATTTAACTTATAAACAAACATTTAAATAATCTCTCATTAATCTAAAATATAATAATATATTATTAGCTTGTTTGTTTGACCAGTTTTCAAATGCCTAGAACCTGCAGCTGTATTTTAAGGTGAGAGATTCAGAGATATGTAGGTTTCTTCCATTTCAATCTTTTCTTTTTAGCTATATTCTTGTGATCCACACAGTCTTTGCTACTAAAGTGACATGTTCACTTTCATCATACCTGTTAAATAGCAAAAGTGTATTCACAGATTCTGGAAAGCTTCACGTTTTTGTACTAAAGACAAAAATATAACAAATATTCTTTTATGAAAATGGAACATGGGGTCTGCTAATTTGCACTTACTACAGTATAAGAATATTCATAACAAGTAGTAACTGCAGAATAGAAGCAGACTGTGGCAACATATTTCCTTGGCCATATTTTGTTCAATAATATAAGTTTGAATATAAGTACCATCACATGGCTGACAACAGCAGGACTGAATCTGGGCAGGAAGGTAAGCAGATCAAGTGATCTTGGAGTTTTCCCCCTTTCTCTCTTTGTTGGCTTATTCTGAGCCAAAAAAATGCTATTTGCTTGGACTCTCTTAAGCTTCTCTGTATGGTTCTGGACACAATAAAAGGGTTAGTGATATCATCAAAGATCCCAGGGTTAGGATTGTATACAGAAAAATTTGCAACTGTTACAGAATATCAAACTAAGAAGACCCAAGATGAAGCTTTCTTGCCAAAAGCCAGGCTGTCTGAGCTCAAAATATCTTTTTTTTCTTTGCAACATTGACAAGTATGAGTCACAATAGTTATAAATTGAAGGGAGGGTTGTTCCAGCTACATATAAGTAACACAATTTTCTCTATGATGATAATTAAGTATTGGAACAGGTTACCCAAAAAGGCAGCTGTCCTGTCAAATCTCTGCCCTGGGATATTTTCGAGGCTTAAATAGACAATGTCCTGAGCAACCCGGGCTGCATTCAGTGTTGACCCTACTTTATCCAGGTGATTGAAGTGGAGACCTCCTGAGGTTACTTCCAGCCTGAATGGTTCTATGATTTACCATCTTTGTATTTGTGTAGCAATTATACCAATAGTCAAGAAAAGTTTATTTTCTCTTATAGTATAGTCAAGTGACTACTCTAGGTGTAGAGTGAAGATTTAAAAGAGAGGCATGATCTTTATAGACTAACTTGGGATGAGTAACAGGAGGTAAGCAGTAATTTTTCTGTTATGTCCAATAACAAGAGAAGAAACTTCTGCATCTCAACAAAGGAAACTCGGACATTAGAAAAATACTTCTAAAATGCAGAAGAGTTATACACTGAAGTCAACTGCCTGGAGAGTTTGGGGAACCTCCATTACACAATAGCGGTCAGAAGAGCTGGGCAGAAATACATCTGTCACGAATTTTGGGTGTCAATAGTCTTTTCTGTGGGACCAAATGAAATAAATAAAATGACACCTGGAGGTGCCTTCCACCAGTCTAGAGTATAAGGTGTAAAAAAGCCACTAGTGAAAAGCAGGGGAAAGCCTGTATAGAGCTTTAACAGCTGAACGCAGGATGACTTTGTGTGTTACATGCACATGTAGGCTACGAAGAACTGAAGAAAAAGGAGAAGTCACACAATGCAATTACACAAAAGTTATGAGAAAATAAGACAGGCACTTTTAGAAAGAACATGAGAAAAGTTTTAGACACTCACAAGCATTTTTTGTAGTTGTTCTACAGTTTGATTTGCCACACTGATTCCGTTTATTTCTCTGATTTCATCCCCTACATGTAGTGTACCTGCAGAGTTAACAAAACACACAATCACCTCAAATGTGTTTTTACAAATTGAGATAATTATATAACAGTACTAATATTCATACAAAGGCATAAATAAGAAACAGCATTAAAATAAGTTTTTTTTGGCTAGATACAGAAAAAGGCTTTGGTAACTATGTATTAGCTACCAAAGATTGGGAATCTGTCCTTCAGAGTGCAGTCGATAGACCAGCATGAGATGTACAGGCACCCTATAAAGTACATGGGGAAAACATCAGTCTCTACAAGGATTCTGCAAAAACCTGTATGTTGAAAATAAAGTCACCTGCAACCAGTCAGATGGAAATGTCCAACAGAAATATTCAAGCAGTATTTTATCAGATGACTACTTAATGCAGTTTGGTTTCTGGACACAGCCTTAATTTTATCTATCAGACTGATGTTATTTTTTCATTTCTCTGATTTTGATTTGCTACAGCTACAGTATGCATTTTCTGTATGCACACCTTACTTCAGCGTGAATGTATATATGATTGGTATGACTATCTACAATGTCACACGATGAAAAAAATATATATGTAGTTTAGCCAAATAATAAACTGTCCTGCTGAAGCTGGGGTGGATATGGCATTGTACAACAAGGCCCTAAGCCATTACAAAAGCTCAAAAGGGAGGATGCAGCAAGTGACTAAATTCTCTCCAGAATGAGAACCAACCTAGAAGGCTTTTTTTGGATGATAATTTCTCACTTGTGTAGCTCAAGCCCACCTAATTCTTCAGCAGTTCTCCAAAAATACTTCCACAGTTTATTATTAGCTAGAAGACAGTTTTCATATGACAAGACCATTTAGTTCAAATACATTTCTTTCTGCCATATGATTTAAATAATTTGTGCAAGTATCATTTTCTAAAACCTGTATCTAATATAACCACTGTATCGAATACAATTACTCTTTCTTGGAAAAATAGAAACTGGCAAACATTTCTGAAATGAAAACATATCTATGGAAAAGTATAAAAAATAGAACGCTTAAAATTCTTTTCCTCAACTGCAACAGTCAGTTTTTTCCACAGAATACCATCCAAGCAAAACTTTCGGTTGAACAAACATAAGAAAATCAAACTCTCTGGCTGCTAAACAGAAGCAGAGCCTGAACCAAGGAGAAGAACCCTGAAAAGCTCTGTTGCTATGATTCCCTTTGGCATCTCTTCTGTGAAACAGAAGCTCACTTGGCAGTGATAGAGGAGAGAGCTCAAAGTTTACAAAAACTTTTAGTACTCTCAAGAGGAAGCCTTTCAGTCACATTAAATGCTCCAAATAATTCTACAGGAGCTGATCTGCTGATAGTGAAATTACAAAAAAAGGAGTCATCACAGTTCTTCCACTCTTCAGTGGAAAAATTATCACAATTAATAGTTTTTGAATGTGAATGCACTTGAATTTCAAATTAATCTAGTCTACATATAGCATATTAATGACCAACTCTCTAGTGAAACACTTTGAATGTTCACTTTTGGCAGACCTTCTCAGAAAGACATTCAACTGTATCTTGCCAACATTAAATTGTGTTTGAAGTGAGTGTAATTGTTATTAAACAGTAATATTGAATCAGAAAAAGCATATGCTTTGGAACAGTTTATTCTGAATAATGCCAAAGATTCTTTACAAATCAGATGGAATTAAATATTAGAATGAGAATCAGAATCTGTAATAGCCCTGTAGCAAATAATTTCAATAGCACACTTAAATAAAATCCCCTCTTCTGGTGTATTTCCCATTTCTGTTGCTCTGACAGAAGTGACTATTGCTCTGTTCATGCCTGGAATGGAGCAGTATACATAAAAGCTGGGAATAAAGCATGGACATTCAGGAGTAGATGGTCATTTTGTTCCTGGGAGAGGACATACTGATAAGTCATGGGAAGACATCTTCAGTCTGAAGGAAAAGACTTATGTGCAGAAACCTTCTACTCTTTATAAATATTCTTGTCAGAAAAGAGTATTCTTGACATCTTTGAATAAAGAATCTTCTGTACCATTTGTAGCTCCCATGACACTTACGCTTAATCATCTCATTTTGGTTGCTTTTTGTTCCTTTTCTATTGATGGTGCAGCGTTTACTTAGAACTGAAGCTATTCATGACTTACAGATGTATAACATGTCTGTAATAAAGAATGGATGTATTTCTGGAGTGAATGATTTCCTTCCTTGACTTTGCAAGTCAGAGCGAAGACAGTTTTAGGAAGTGTGTGCTCTTGCTTTACACAGAAGTATGAGAAATCCTACACTATTAGGAAGAAGACAGACAAATTCTTGGAGTCCCTGTTCAGAAATGTGCCTTGTAGCAAAATAAATAAATAAATAAGTTATATAGCTTGGGAAGTGAAAGGCTATGAATGTATCATCATATTTTCACCAAGTCATTACATATATTTTGTTACAAATATATATGTAATGACTTGGTGAAAATATGATTTCTATATGGTTTCAAATATTGGTGAGAGTTTTACATTAAGTCACTTCAAGAATGTAACACAGACAATGTACAACTGCCATTTTTTCTGGTGTGGTTAAACAGGCATCCAGAAAATCCTCCCTCTTCTTTGGAAACCTTTTTAAATGTCATATTGGGACCTCTTCTTAAATTCTTCTTAAGAATGAATTCACGTAAACGTGAATATGCCCCAAAACCAGTCAGCAGCAAAAAACGCATGGGTCAAGATACTGAGAGCTGATGAGAACTCAGTCTATATGCAGATCCCCTGAAAATGGTATTTATTGTGTGAGTAGTCTAAACAGAATCCACAGGTAAAAAGTGAATGGACAACGAAGCTAAGTTAAGGCATGGAGACAAAGGTGAAAACTAAGACATGATTAAAAGCCTGAGATCTAAGAGACATTCATTCACTTATTCTAAAAAAAGCAGGCAAGTCAACAAAAATAGAATTTTTAATAACTGAAACTGGTCTTTCATTTTCATTGAGCTGAATCCTTTGAAAGGTGCAAGTAGACAGCATCTTTACAAGCCTATCTTCCCACTTAATTCCCCCACCTTTTGAATAAGGACAACTATAATCAGCAAGCCTAAATACAGCTGGCATAGAGACTGGAGGCAGACTTCACAGCAGCTACTATCTCATGATTGGGCATTGTTCAGTTTGCACTTAATATTGCTAGACCTGAAATTATACAGTTCCTGTAACACTCCCAGTAGATCTATTATCTAATCATTGCTGTTATTGCCTGGCAGTTTTCCATACAGCAAGAGGAGACAGCAGCAACAATAACATAAAAAAAACCCAAAGCAACCCTGAAACAAATAAAAGCCACAAATCCTGTTAATAGAATTCAAAGACATGTTGTGAATGAGATCAGTCAACTTACATTTGTGTTGTTCTACTCAGTAAAAATATTCTAAATATAGGTACACTGAATGAAGCAAAGAAGCTAAGAGGTATCTAGAGCACTAACAAAATTAGAAACATTAAAAAAAAAAAAAAGATGACAATACTCCAGAAACACTGAAGTAGAAATCATTTTTGAACTAAACCTACAGGCACAAGAGCTACCTTAGTTAGATGAAGCACATATAAATATAGGCTACATTTCTCAAATCTTTAGAAATAAAAGACATTGTATAATTAAAAAGAAAGAACAGAGATTTAATGAACAATGTTGGATTTTTTACCCAGTTTTAGAAGTTTTATTACCCCCATTATGGAACATAGTCATGTAAAACAATACTCTGCAGAGGACCACCACTACAGAAGTACAGTTGGAAGACAAGCTTCTTCCTGCAAATCTTAATGCAATCTCCTTTTAAAATTCACTTTTAGAAGCCAAATCAATTTGAATTCAGAGGATCCTCTAAAGAAATATAGAAGTCTCTATGAAATGCACCTTTGCTTGTATGAAAAGTTTTCTCTTTCCTTCATCTTGACAGGTTTGATCATATCAAGGAGATGAAGTCAAGATATCAGAGAAAGGACTGTTATACTCTTTCCCTATTTTATGTTTTGTTTTCCTAACTACCTGTTTGTATCTTTCTTTGAAATAGAACAGTAGGCTAGAAGGAACTTTAGTCTGACAAATGACAATTTTTGTGTTCATCCAAAGAAAAAGATCTCGAAGTGGAAAAACTAAAGCAATCCTTTTAAGGGTGCAATCCAAAGTTGCCACTAACAACCTAGCAGGGAAGATAATTTGTTTTAAAGTGGGACAAAGCCCAGGTCTTTTTCACATCTGATCCGGACACACAGAATGGAAAGGAGGAGTAGACTGGAGACGAGATAAGACTCATGTTTGCAGGTTTTGCTGTAGTAGTGAAAGCCAAAAGTAAAGACTGAAGTTCTAGGCGCAAGAGATATTTGTTTCTAAACATATTTTTTATAAGCCTCAGCATCAAAAGTGCAAAGATCCTCAAAAATTGTGTGGAAATATAAGAAGAAATTAAATTTTTTTGTTGAACAAAGGTCTTTCATTTTTGCAAGGAAAAATAATCTTAGTCTAAGGAGTTTCTGTTTTAAACAGAGGAGTAAATAATGCAGCTCCAATTATTTGCATTTCAATCTCTTACTGAGCTATAGTCCCATTATCCTAATTAAGGCCTAAATGAAACATAGCGGGCCCTCATCTCAAAACACTGGCAGACACCTGCAACAGGAAGGTAAACAAAGGCAGTTAACAAGAGTCCATCCAGAAACAGAAGCACATTGCTATGGAATAGTAGCAATCAAAATGAGGAGTAGGTACTGTTACAGTTTGTATAAAATGGTCTACAAAACTATTTGAAGACAAAACTATTCATGCCACACGATTACCTTGCCGGTGTATCATTCCTCCATGCATAATTCTTGCCACAATGCAGTGGTTCAGCTCATTCATTTTTAAAGTTATTCCCTAGAAAAAAATAAATGGTTATACTTTTAAAATAAAATATTAAGCAGTGTGATTCTTGTGTCGTTAAGAAAAGTCATTTTTCCTGAAAGCTGGAAGGCATGGTATGAATTTTAATGTAAAAATAAAAACTTTGCCACTGAAGCATAAGCAATGGAAACAGATACAATTTATAAATGAAGATGCAAGACTTCAATATATTAGCATATTATATTTTGTTTAGTTAAAAATGTAATTTAGTATTGAAGTGCATAGTGTCCAGTTTGATTTAAAGCATGATCTGCTATTACTGCTTTTTTAAACAACAATGGCTATAGTGGCACAGCAGTAGCAAGAACGCTCACATAGCATTTTAAGCAAAGGATATACACACAAAGATAAGTATCCACAATGGCTGCTGAACCATTCCAATTATACTGGCAAGCCTATTTCAAAGTGCAGAAACTGTCACTAAAATAATGGTAATACTGGTCTTTACCAGTACAGAGTCAAGAATAATATTGAGGTTCCATTCATACCATTGGTTCATCTGTGTTCTTCTGGAACTGCACCAGTCGCACTCGTGTTACATTCTCCATATCCATGTCGCCGTTGGCGCTTTCTGGAGAATCTCCGTTTAAGTATGGAGAGGTGGGAGGAGGTGTAACTCTCAGCGCTTCATCACTGTAAACTTCATGTGCCACTACATCATGAGTTTGAAGTAAGGCCTAGAGAAGATTACAACAACAAAATATCAAACTTCCATCATTTGTTCCTTACAAGTATTTTTAAAGTTTTTCTGAAATTAAAGGAAATCCAAGATATTTGTGCCTCATTTTCTATATAGGAACTTTTCTCTTAAAGGAGTCCTACATAAACTCAGCATATTGCAAATGTATACACATGTACATAGCCTTTAAAATCTGCATGCGTAAACCTGATTTTCTAATGTAGATACCTCAATGAGAATGATGATGCTTCCCTCTCCCCCATCTTCTTGACACCTGCAAGGTGTTAGAATTAAGTCATCTTTATGTGTCTAGACACAGAATTAGGAAGCTACCTTTCTGAGCAAACTATTCTATAATACTCAAGTAAAATGGAAAGGTATTTGGATCCTGTGGTATTTCAGTCTAATAAAGACAGACTGTGGATTTGTATTGACTGGAGAAACAAAGGACTGATTTTTCTTGTTTACTAGTATTATCACTTCCATATTCTCCACTTCTTTTGGAGCATGGACCCAGCACATCCCCACTTAGTTGCAAATGCCTGCTAAGAATTGAAGTCTAAACCAACACACTGCTCAAGCACTACTTCATTAGTTTTACTTTGCTTCCTGATGCAAAGAATGGTACAGCACAGAATTGATTAAATGTATTTAACTCTCTTTGATAATAACTGTATGAGAACATATAAGCTAAGGCAAAGAGATGAAGACTATATGGCTGTAAAAAGTTTAACACAGCATTATGAGACAAAAGTTGGACAAAATGTAAACACTTGCAAAGCATTATTCAATAGTACCAGGCTTTCTTATGGTATGATATTCCACTGTTCTGCAGCATATCTTTAAGGGCCCTCTGCCATGTCCATTTCACATTTGCACTGAACTCTTAACAATGAGTACATTATAGCTGGCTTGTTTCTGTCCAAAAATGAAATACAATTTATATGTGAACATGCTAGTTCCTCATCAAGGACCAGAGATAGACGCTGCCTCTATATCCAAACGGATGGGTTTCTCACGTAAGGATTGATAAATCAAGCCTAGTTCTTACATTAGTACTACAGTAGTGGAGATACCAGCCACCACTGCAGTATTTTTGAAATGAAATCCAAGTCAGAAAGGGGATTTTCATGGCCTCTAAAAAATCCTGTATTTGTTCCCAAGATAGCACTTCTAAAGTATACCATGTTATAACTGTTCATAAACAATTTAAGTTCCCTTTCCTCCAATGAGTTTCAAACTATAGTTGGGAATTCAGCATTATAATGATAGAATCACAGAACGGCAGGCGTTGGAAACAGAAATGTCAGGGTTGGAAGGGACATCTAAAGATCCTCTAGTCCAACCCCCTGCCAGAGCAGGATCGCCTAGAGTAGATCACACAGGAACAGGTCCATGTGGCTTTTGGAAGTCTCCAGAGAGGAAGATTCCCCAGAGAATAGAAATCCCTAAGCTAGCAATGCTCTGCCCCCATTCCCTCCTGTTTTTCCAGTGTTTCAAGACCACCTACTGAAATATTATTTTTGGTTAAATACTAACCTGTATCTGCATTTACTGTTTTTCATCTTTTTTTGTCAACTGCTAAGCTGAAGCTCGCAACAATTCCTCTGCATTAGTCTGTACTACTGATGCAACATTTTATATTAAGAGACCTGCACCATATATGTAATTTAAACCTCTTTAATTACATCAGTTCATAATTTGATTTATTTAATTGAGTGTAAACTCATCTGCAGCTACTCCTACACAGGTTTAAGCATTTAGCTTAATTCTCATTCTAGTATCTGAAAATTGTTTGCAGTTGGCCCAAATAAGACAAGAGCGGCCATGGGCAATCATACCTTAGCTTTGGCTGTTACAAAAAAAATCCATACTAGAAGCAAGTGTGGCCTTGGCTTTGCAGGGTAGGACAATCTTCTGTGCTTCCTTCAGTACAATCTACTCAAAATTACTTACTCAACTTCATGCATTTACCTGAGTCTGTTATACTCTCCATGCTTTAATAATACATTTTCTATGTAATTCAGGGCCTTGCATTTGTTTCACATCAAATACATGTGTTACTTTATACTATATATTTATCAATAATATTCTTCTTGTTAGAGGTTAATAAATAGTAATTTGAACATTTTTAAAGGTTCATATTTATACTAGATGACTTCTGAATGTGTTAACAAAAATTAACACAAAATCAGAAACACTAGATATTAAAGTAGAGCAAGCTCAATTTAAATATTGAAAACATTTAACATAAAGACTGCTATTGGACTTTAAAATACTTGTTTCCATGATTTTTTTGTTAATTTTGATAATTTCATTTTTTTTGCTGTCTCTTTTTCCTTCACAGACCATGATAATCCTCCTGAAAATAAATTCAGTGAGAACAACTGCTTTTTAATATATTGAGGCATCACTGTCTGCAAATAACAGCATATGAAAGTATATGATGATGGATAAAATTTCAATATGTAATTAAGTAAAAGTCTTCTAATACAGCAATCATTTCAATTGCTGCCACATACTGAACATATATAATAGAACCATTTACAGACAGAACTGGCACATTTGAGAAACTAGTTAAAATTGTGTAATGGAATAAAAACTTCTTGAAATTTGTACATAACAAATGAAATACTTGGTAATATTTTAAAGACTTTTAAAATTAATTATCGGCTGAAAGACAATTGTGCAAAATTTACATACATTTATTTAAATTAAAATGCTACGCACGTACAGACTAAATTAATAATTTATTCCTGTACCTATAAGGCACAAAAGGGTAAGCCAAAACTAAAGCAAGAAAAAGCTTTTGAAGATCTCAGTGCCAATAAGAGTACCTACAAACTCATTCTTTATTTGCTTTGATTCTGTAAAGGCCTATAGTCTGAACCACCAACACTGTATTTAAGTAAATCAGACAGACTATACTCCATTGTCTTCTGATTAGGTATACACTTTACATAATAATATCAATAATAGTAAAATAGTCTCTTATCATACAGGTGTTAACACACACGACCCTACTTATTATACCTTATTGCTTCAGTCTCTGTGCATCAGAGCATTAGCAACTTACTAACCCTAGTATTGCTCTGTGCAATGCTTGGTAAACATGTTGAGTGTAGGCTGACAATATTGTTTTACACAATTATTTCCTGTCCTAGTAGTATCTATTTTAAAGGCTTTGGCTCTGGAGGAAAGTTTGGCAGAATGCCACATATTAAGATTAATTTTGTAAGGTCTGCCACCTTATAAATTGTGCATCTGTGAGCAGGAGTGGGAATGATGGGAGAGGATGAGATTGCCTCTGACACCTGGAGATTCTTTGGTATCTGCACCCTGAAGGTACAGTTACACAGCAACATGCACTAATTTAGTTACTGCTTTTTTTCATGCCATTCCTTTCTAACCCAGACTGCAGGTTTCTGTCCCCTTGCTCATTCTGGCTCTGGCAGTATTCCAGTTGTGGAATTCTTTTGCTAATGGATCTTTTTGCTAATTCTAATTCTTTTTGCTAAACAGATAATTGTTTTGTGGAGTAGTTTTTGACTAGTTTAGAACAGTGCAATACCAAAGTGCAGTGTTAGATGAATGTCAGAGCAACTGCAAGGGAGAGGATGAAATGGGGAGAAGAGACGGGACTTCCATCAATTAGCAATTTAGCATGGGATATCACAGACTAACTTTCTGAAATTGCTCCTCATCAAGAATACTTGTTACGGAATTGCAGTTTATTCCTCATAAAAAAATACTTTTTAGAGGATTGCAGCAAAAGAATTCTAACGGTTTTAAAATTGTGAGGATATCAGGTAGGAATAGAGATACCTATAAAAGATGATATCCAACTCACTTTTCCTGTCACTTGATTTAATACATGCATTTTTGATATGCCACAATCATTTTTATTGATGCCTATTCTGAAAATAATTTCTGCTTTAAAAATGTGCTTTCCCCACAGTGCCCAATGTTTTTGCAATGCTGTATGGTAATTATGTAAAAAAGGTAAATCAAATGAACCTGTCTGACTATAAATAAAGAAGTTGAGTACCAGAGAGTATTGTGGTGTGTTTTTTTTTTTAAAAAAAAAAAACAAAACAACCAACCGCTTTCTTATAACATAGCTGGGTATTATTCCACTTTGGTTTATGTTCTATTTAAATCAAGTATTCCTGTTAAATGTTGAACCAGATTTGTTAGAGACTTCAGGATAGGTATTATCTCCAGGCAATGACATACCAGTGTGATGTTGAGTACAAGCCAACATCTGCATTAGCAATTCATGCAATGAAATAGGAATGACTCAACAAGTAAAACAATTGGGCTGAGGACCTGATGTACACACTGAAAGCACTGCAACACTGCTTTCTCAAAAAGACAGTGAAACCACTCCATAATTAGATTATTCCAAACTGCTGACAGTTTTCAGCACAGTTATGGAGACCAATAGCAGCAGTAACAGTAACTATTCTGTCAGACAAGCAGATTAGAAATACTTATTAACAAGTATATTGTACTGTGTGCAGTTTCATCACTTGCAGATTTTTGGGACAACTTACTGAACTTAAGTTTTCTAATATAAAGAATACATAAAAACCACCACCAAACAAACAAAAAAAGCAAACAAGAGTAGCATTTGCTTACCATGAAATGAGGTTGTGTTAAAATACGCTTTAGCTCCTTTGCATCATTGTTCTCTGGGTAACATGAAATTTCTTCCAATACCTGCAAAATACGCAAGAGAAATGCTTGTAGTAACTTTCTTTTAAATAAAGCTATTAATCAAGCAAATGAATACCCTCCCAGTCAGAATATCTCAAATTGATTATACAAAAGAATATTTTTGACAGGAAAGGGCTTAGGAGAATGTGCCTCCTGCCACTCCACCCCCATGCCCCCACTGACTAGAGAATAAAATACGTATTTTATTCTATATTCAATACACTATTTTTGAGAGAGATTAAACCAGAAATTTGAAAGAAACAGTTGGTAGTTGCTCTTTTTTTTTTTTTTTTTCAATTGAGAGTATTCCTCCAACAACTAAATATATGGAGATAGAAATGAAGTGCTAATAGGTCACACATATCACCACTGCCAATTTCTACTTTAGCACACAGTCTTGATTTATTAAAGAGTATGTTTAAGAGCAGAATTAAAAATGCTCAAAAAACTTTCTCTCCACAAATGAAATTGTTAAAGAAATGAAGTGTAGGTGGTATATCTGCTACCCACCACCAAGCTCCAGATTTTATAAAAACTGAGCCATACTTCAGCATCTCACTGGCTGAAGGAGGAAGGAATAAAAAAAGCTTTAACTCATTTGCCTGCAACCTGGTGTTTACACCTTTACTTTCACGTGAAACTACTTGGACAACGAAAGTAGATTATTTTGCTTCTGGAAGCACCACCCAGGATTAACTGACAGAAAAGTTTGTAGAATAGGGCTTCAGGTTGTCTCTCAGTGTGACTTCAGTTATTTTATAGTGTTTTAATAGGTGCTATTTAATAGCACTACAAACTGTGTTTTCTTATGACATTACCCCACAGCTGTACTTATTTTTACTCATAATGTATAATAAAACTATTTTCTTTACTACTTGCAATAATTAAAATACTATTTGTTCAGGTATAAAAAACTAAGAACATCTGTGTCTAGTTTTCTTTGGTCTTAATGGGCCACCTTCCTTGCATTACTAGGTCTGCTCTTCTCAGAACTACCTATGATAAAATTGTTTTTTCAATTAAAAAAGCTGATACCCAGAAACATATTTTCTTGGTGACTAAATCACATAAACACCAATCTTCTGAGGCAGGTAAAGAAACTGAATATGAAAGATATTCCTGTTTACCCAACAGGAGTATTTCTTTTAATACAGCTACTGTTGCAGCAAAGGTTAGATATGAAATTGAGTAATACATATAATCCTTACAGACATAATAGAATACTTCAAGTTTATGCAACTTGTTATGTAACTTAAGTAAGCTACAGTAGAATTCCAGAAATAATTCAGATTATAAAACAGAATACATATTAGCATCTTAATGAAGAAAAAAGCATTCCATTACAAATACAATCAAAGTGAAAAATATATTGTAAAGCTTTTACCTCTTTGGCTCTCTGTACAGCATCACTTGGAGGATTCCTGATTTGTGGTGAAGATTTTGTGTTTATTTTGTCATAAAGCTGAAATAACAAGAAAGCAAACTACTGAAATCATATGCTACTTTATATAATGATGAGCGCTAACAATAGCCTGCTTATGTTACCATGATTAAGATGATTGTTAAACTGCAAGACCAACAGATGTTTTGTATACAAAATCTAGCAGCTTAGGGTTTTGGCTTTTCATTTTTAAACATTTCCTGATTTGAAGAGTGCCATAGATTCAGAGTTCAGAGGATGACATGGGAAAGTTCAAGAGGTTAAGGGATTCTGGAAACCTCCCATGCTTTTTCCACAGATTTACAGAAACCATGTTCTTCTACTAGAAGTGATCCTATGCATCTTGGATAAATGCTATAAGTCATATATTCTGCTATAAAATAAAATTAGACTGAATATTCTACTTTTCTGAATAAAAAATAATGAAACATTTTTAAGAGTAATTTAAATAAACCTCAGATTATGGGAAAATGCTCTGGAAGATAGAAAGCTACAAAAGCCAAAGTCTTTGGATAAGAGGAAAAGAAACATTTCTGAGAAAGCACTCTCAGAAATGACTACACTTATTTTACTAGCATTTTTTGTTGGAAAGAAGATTGTCAATGTATCTAAATAGTAAATTGTAAACCTTCAAGGTTAAGCATTTAAAAAACCACCAAACTTAAAAAAAAACCCCTTCAACTATATAAAACACAACAGAAGAAAGATCCATCTTCAGTTTCAAATTCAACATTCTTTCATCCAAACCTAACAGATTGTGCATGCTTTAAAGGAATAAATGCATACTTAAAAATAACTAGTCACTGTAAGAAATACCATTTTAAAAAAAAATATTTTGGCTTATGTTTCAAACAATACATAAAGATGGTCATGAATGTAGCTATTTCCTATTTATGTTAGACTACTTTGAAATAAGACAGAAAAAAGATACAAATAACTATTTTTAGGATATCAGTGAAATTTTTATCACAGTGAGGGTTGTGAAACACTGCAACAAGTTGCCCACGGAAGTTGTGTAATCTCTCAATTTCAGAAACACTCAAAATTCAACTAAAATTCAAAAGAGTGTATGCAAAAAACCCATACAAGATATACCAGGGACTCTAAGACTTTCAGCAAATCCTAACACTGTAAAGGATGAGTTGATAAGAATCCCCCATACAGGCTTACTAAGCAAGGAGTTCTCAGAAGTTTCCTCTGAGAAACTTACAGGTTCATTGCTTGACTGAGGACAACCTTGGATGTTTGGAAAAGGGAATCCTGTCAAGCTACAGAAGTGCCCTCTTCTCATGTGAAATACCATTCAGTTTTAGAAGAGATGTAAATTGCAATAAATACAATCAAAGTTATAGTTATTTTCCTTGTGTTCCTTAACAATCAAATGTACATGTTGAACATTTCAAGTCCATATGTGAATAAATACAAAAAGAGGAAACTATGTTATCTCCAAAAAAGAATTTCCCGCGGGACAGTTATACCAACAGTGTGCTCATGCAGCTCAGAAGGCCAACCTAGGATGCATCAAGATGACTGTGGCCAGCAGATCAAGACAGGTGATTCAACCCATTTACTCTGATCTCTTGAGACCCCACCTCAAATACTGCATCCAGTTCTGGTGTCCCCACCCTCAGAGGTACATAGATCTGTTGGAATGAGTCCAGAGGAGGGCCACAAAGATGATCCAGGGGCTGAAGCACCTCTGCTATGAAGATAGGCTGAAGGAGCTGGGATTGTTCAGCCTGGAGAAGACTCCGGGGGAGACCTTATAATTGCCTTCCAGTACCTGAAGAGATCCTACAGGAAGGCTGGAGAGGGACTCTTCACAAGAGTGTCCAGCAATAGGATAAGGGGAAATGGTTTTAAACTGGAAACGAGGGAAAATATGTATAGATTGGATCTTAGAAAAAAGTTCTTTAGTATGAGGGTGGTGAGACTCTGGAATAGATTGCCCAGAGGGGTTGTGGATGCCCCATCCATGGAGGTGTTCAAGGCCAGGTTAGATGAGGCCTTGAGCAACCTAGTCTAGTTGAGAGGTGTCCCTGCCCATGGTGGGGAGTTTGGATTAGATGATCTCTAAGGTCCCTTCCAGCCTAAGCCATTCTGTGATACCACTATCTTGGGGAAAAAAAAAAAAAAAAAAAAAAAAAAAGTAGAAAAGTCAAGCTAAATCAGTTTCTTAAACAACCAACTTTATCTTGTGCTGCCAAAACACGGCTATACTCAACAGTTTAAGCTGTCTTGACCACTGATGTTTTTAAAAGAAAACCTTTCTGCTAGTTTATAGTTCAGAAGATACTTTAGGTGTGTGCACAGTTATTTGTTTTTACTGTTTCTTAAATAAGTAAGAAAAACCTACCCAAACTCCAGCAACTCCAAAGTATTAAGTTTCACATTTACACACTTGTTAAGAAACTGCATCAAGCACTGGGTACTGACTAAAGCATAGGAGAAGCTGTTGAAAATGCATACCAAACAGGAATATTATTGAATGTATTTTTCTAAAAGAGTCACACAGACATCCTGTTCAAGATTAATGAAATTACAGAAAAGTTAGCATGAAAATATTTTTATTAGTTATTACTAGCAATTGTTTAAAAGCTAAAGTCGCTAAAGTTGCTGACTTCACTCAAGCCACTATGTTATTGTGATCCAAAACAACCAGCAGTTTACAGAATTTTTTCTTGCTATCACTGGGAAGTTATCTTTTGAGACTAGGAAGGCAGAAAAAAGGAAAGTAGGAAGCAAAGTGCTTCTAAGATTTTCTGTTTAGAAAAGAAATCAAGGCAAAGTTCAGACTAAACAAGGGTGTTATTTATTTTTCTGTTATGCCTTCATGCTGAAGCATGGTGCTTAAATTTCATCTTCCAGGACAGCTACTTACTGAGATTTGCTTCCAAGGCACCAAAGCGTTAGGAGGACTTTTGACAGTACATAAAAGAAAAAACATCATATTTGCATTAACACTTAAAGTCTATATATTACTCAAGCCAGAGGATCCATTCATTGTTTCTGAAGGTTGAAGACAGCCTCAACCAGATAAAGGAGGTATTCACTACCATGAGCAGATCTCTTCTATAGAATGTTCTTAGTTACTCAATCTCCAAAGCTCATTACAGTGGAAGGCAGTAATTCCAGGGTCTAATGGAAACACTATGCAAACAGTCTATACCGCACTACATTTTTACCATAATTTTTTTCTAAAGTGATGTCTCATCTTAAGTCTAAAAACCAAGAAGCAAACAAAAGTCACAATAAATCTGAAAAGAAACTTGAACCTCTCCAACTTGAAATGCATTTTTAAGTGGTAGATTCCTAACTAAAACCAAGTATACTGATTTAAGAAAAACAAGAAATACACTTTTTAATTTATTTAACTGGCTTACCATTACTTTAACCCCTGCATGCAAGGAAGCAAGACATTTTTGAACTGATATACTCCAATTCAAGTTAATTCATGGAGTTTTTAGCTTGCAATGTGACCTACAAAAAATGTAGTTTGTCTATTCCTATAAAATATGTTTTTAAGCACACTGTAGATGTTCAGCTAGCTGTTACTATCTCTGTGTTCCAAATCACTTTTAAAACAGGAGCTGGATGTGGCTTTCATCATGTGGAGGGTTTGTATTTTTATTGATGGGCCACAAATACTTAGGTTTTAATTCTGGTTCTTGAAATGCTGTAAATACTGTCTTGATCTACAACTGGTTTTAATCCCTTTTTTAACAAGAAAACATCTGTACTTATTACTGATATTTGATGTTAGCAACAGAAAAATTTCCTAGTGGAGACAACCAGTATTGTTATCAAACTGTCTTAGTGTCTGTTTTCATATCTCATCTGGAAACAGCCTTTTGGTCAGGTAATGCAATTCTCTCTGATATAATGCATTATAACGCAATAAATTATTTTGGAGAGCAGTGGCATAAATTACAATACACAAGGCAAATGCAATCACTAAACACTGAAGACAGTAAAATGACAAGACTGTTTTCAAATCTATAAATACATACACAGCAATACCCCATGAAACATTTATCTTGTTCAGGTTCACGTCATTAAAATAATTTAAAAAAGTAAAATAACATTATGTACAAGATTGTAGCAGAAGTACTATTTCTACATGAACTGTTTATGTAGTCAAAGCAAAAATAAGAACAGAAAGCCAAGACAGTAAAATTAATAATGTGTGAAAACATAAGTAAACCCAAAAGCACCTCTGTGCTTGCTTTATGTTTTAATTTCTTCAATATACCATTTCCACAATGCTTTAATAAAATTTTGACATTAAAAAAAATTTCTGTTTCTAAACTGACTGTTTTGCAATACTTTTCAGCTATTTTTGCACTTAAACAATAGCTAGAGCAGAAGCAATTTAGAAGGAAATTTACAGCTCTGTAATTCATCTCTGAAGGTATTTGATTTTAGAGGTTTCATGTAGACACATTAAAAGAAAATTCTTTTCCTTGGACATAAGACTCCAACACACCTTACACTATTATTTTACAAAATGTTTAAGAAAACTCTGAATAAAAACTGCACACATCATAGATTAAAGTAAACATTAATGACAGCTACAGCCAGGCTTTATTATATACTCCTGTGGTACAGAACCATTACTATGTGCAGTTAGCTACACAATTTTAATCACAGAAAACCAACCTGTTTACAATGCTGTTGTCTTTCAGCAGCCCTGCAACACTGAATCCTTCATGGACCAAACCAAAGGTGGTTTCTTGTGAAACAGAGTGAACTGATTCATTCTTCACTGTCCTCAACAAAATGCTTTTCTATGTAATACCAAGAGACTTTCAGAAGGGCAAAATCAGTAGATGCCCTAATGATAGGCTTTCTTTCTGCTAGGATGCTCTATTTTCAAGTAAATAACACTGCCCCCTCACCTCAGTAGTCCAACCTCCAACAATTTCACTCAAGAGT
>JANHGN010019677.1:0-35847 GCA_024605025.1 Megaceryle maxima | reverse complement strand
AAAAAAAACAACACAAGAACTTGTAAAATACCATAACAATTGAAGTTTTGCAATTGCTGGACTTTTGAATACTTTGCATCTCAGTCTCACTCCTCAGCACCAGTTACATTTGCTACACAGAACACCAAAATTAAAAGCTTGCTCTAGAAAAGCTTAACAATCACAAGTAATATATCAACAAAGCCTGATATAACAAACATAAATGGACATTACAGTTAATTAACAGAATAGTACGACTTAAAAATACAAGCTTTGCTTTAAATTTCACATGCTATGAAAAGAATACCCACAAGTCAAGTCCTGTCACTGAGTTGACCAGCTTTAGTAGGAGACTTTCTGTCTTCTGCCTGTGTAAGGGGAACTACTTTCTGTTGGTATTTAAAAGCAGACAGCCCAAAGCCTAATTCACAATCATCCAGGAGAGTCAAAACAAACAACTATTATCTTCTGACAAGTTTTTCAGATGTGCAGAAATTCCCTTTTAACCGTTTCCTGTTAGAGGAGTCAGAATACTGTGTGAACACAACCCCCATTCAGTATCACACTGAAAAACTGAGATACATCACAGTCAGAAATCTAGCCTCAATGTCTGGTCTTATCTTGAATGTAATCAAAATTAGATCACACAGTGAAATAAGTAAGCATGTTATTTATCCAAAATCTGTATGTTTCTGTAATGCAGCAAGAAGCTTTTGTTAAAACAAGAGCTACTGAACTGCTAGAGCATAAAACCCTACGCTCTTTCAACACAAATACACATTTTATGAGGATTGAGTTAAAATTCAGACAGCCAACTCAGTATGAGTTGTCAACCTCAAATATTGTATCTCTGAAATGAAACATCAAAAAATAATCACTAAAACATGCCCTTATATACCTGACTTTTGCTTTCTGAACAATGTAACCATATACAACACAGTGAGGACTTTTAGGTTTTTGTACCATCTAAAAAATCTTGTATGGAGGTGCTGCCCCTTGCACAGCAAATTTACTAACAAAAAGGCTTGTTTCTCTGTTACCTTTCACAGCTCCCTGTTGTGGTACTCCACTCACCTCAGAGATTTCATGTGCTGTAAGTTGGAAAGAAATCCATGACCTACTGAATGAAATAAATAATATTCATGTGCACTAATATCAAAGTGCTATGATTAAAGTGCCAGTTAGATAACTGATAGACCACTTCATTCCTTCTTCTGCCAATTCTGTTTCACATCTCCTTTTCCATGCAAAATGTTATAACCTTCCCATGGGTGCCTCTTTCCCTGGGATTCTATGCCCTGAAGGAAACTCATCCCTGAAGGTAACAATTCGTACTGGAAAACACACTGAGTAACAAGGTCACAGTCAGCGGGGGTTTATCTTCAACTTAGTTTAACTACAGTTTGTTCTTTTAAAACCTCTGTTTTTCACTGATAAGGACTGTGCCTGAAGCTCTCTGCTACCAGTTCAGCATCAGGGACATCAGCATTCATTCCCCACCACAATTCTACAGCACATTACATCTCCATTCTGTATGAAAGTCTGAAGCATATTTAAGACTCTACTTTGTGACCTCCAGAGCATTAAAGGTTACAGCTCTTCACAGCTTCAAACTTTTTTTCTGTGTGATAAGCTTAATCCAGAATAGGAGTATGATGAACCTTTGCATCCAAGTTCCTAATGCAGTGAAATGCTGTGCAATTAAACAGCAAACAAAACTACTTCTACTAAAGTTTTCAGGAAGTAGTTTACCACCTGAAATGAAGATTCCCTGACACACTATTCACAGAACAAGGCAGTCTGAAGCAGTACATTGTCTGTCTGAACATACAAGTGATTGCTTCTGTCATGCTACACAACTGACAGCTGCCATCACTGCAGCTTTTTACTTCAGGCATTCAGTCTTTCAGTAACCCTGACAGAAGTAATGCTAATTTGAAATACTCAGTTTCTTTCTACCTATTCACATTCATACAACATATAATTTATATTTTATATAAAAAAACCAACAACCTTATAGTAGCAAGGAGAATCCGAATTTCACTTTAATTTTGATTATGTGATAAAACTGAAATACATATATTCTTATTTTAATTTTCAGAGGAACACATCTGAAAAATGTAGGCAAATTGTAATTTTCAAAAAGTCATCTGTATTCTTAGATATTCGTAATGTATTACGTGTAGAACAGAGTTACACTTGCTGCTACCCATGTCCGAAATGAACATAAAACCAGATTTTCTTATGCCTTTTACCTACAGAAACAGGTAAGAAAAAATGATGCCAGATAAAGTCAACCCTATGGAACTTCAGCTTCAACTCCAAGCTGCTTCCTTTTTTGGGGGGGGGGACACCATTCCATATTTCTTCTTCACTTAAATCAAGAACTTAACTTTTAGGGGGTAGAAAAGAGGAGAGAAAACACAACCAACTAAGCAAATAATTTTTCTCCGTGTATTAGTTGCATTCCCACTGCATATGACTAGCAAACAATTGTCTTCTAGACTATAAGAATGACAAATTTCATTGTATTGCATGCACTAAATGTGAAGTTCTGACCATGAAAAACTGGCATACAAATAAAACTAAACTGGAAAATATTTAATACATGTTAGCATACTGTTAATGACTTTTCTAATGCACACACAGGATACTATACATTTCTTAGTGGTCAGTGCCTTACTACTAGCAAATGAGGAAAGATATTAACTGATCTCCTTCAAGAGCTGCTAGGATAAAATTCCTTGACCTTCAGTGTGCTATATATGACAACAAACACTGGCTGTCGGTTGGCTGTGGTCCCACTGAGCTGCCAGAACAGCATCTTAGTAAAAGAACAATTCATTCTGAGGATGAATATAAATTAAAGGCCAGAAGGTGACAGATATGGTATCTGTTTTATTAAGGTGGCACCTTGAAGTGCTCGTAGGCTTCCTTTCAGAGGGAGAACACATTCCCCCAACCTCTAAGAAGTGTGTGGCCAAAGGACTATGTAAGCATGGCATTTGTAGCAATCCAAGAGGTAAAAAGGAATCCAAAAAGAAGTCTTCCTTCACAAGGTCTATCTATTGGTAGCAATTTGGTTACATGACAGTTGGAAGGAAAACATACAGCCCTTTGCTATTGCTGGCAACAGGCAAAGAATCCAAGTGGCACTACAAACGTTACCACTCAGTATTTTATCATCCCAATCTTGCATTGACCTATTTTGTATGCTTGAAAACACCAGGGGAACTAGAAAGTTGAGGTATAAAGCACAGTCTTCATAGAACATGAAACATTTCTACAGTTTGTTCTAAACCAATCTTTGACCTAATTTTATTTTTAAACTGAAATAGTTAAAAGCAGACATTCAAAGAGATACTTATGCTTATACTGTTTCAGACAATGTGGTCAAGTGTCAATATGTTCAGTAATATCTGACTTGTATGTCATATTTCTTTGCAAGGGGTTAACTTTTTACCTTCAGCATACATGTGGCATGAGCAAATTTTAGCTATATGTGCTATCCACTTACTCTGTAAATTCAAAGCCCTCACAATTCAGAGGTAAAAGAGCTGGATTATATTCTTACAAAACAAATTGCAGGTGCTTGTGTTTTTTCTTTCCACAACCATCCTTTTATACTCTTGATTTGCACTTTTTTTTTTTTTTTTGTCCTTGTGGGCTGTTTGTTTGTCACAGAAGTACTGAAAATAAACAGTTATACCATTCCTTAAAATTACATAAGACAGTATTTCCTTCTATTTAATTTCAGGTTCCCCTAAATGCCTCATTCATGTACCATGAATCCAGACTCCTGTATCTGACACTATTATATTTTACTATAAATTAGGACTATAAATTAGTAATTTGTCTTACATTTTAAGAAAAATAATACTCATCATAATTCTATTGACTGTAGAAGCTGCAGCTCTCAACAAGTGATAGCAGATGTTAAATGATATGCCAGACAGTACATGTATATAGCTTGCCAAAAAGGAAGAGGTTGTAATTTAGTAAAATACTAGATCTGATGTGATGTATCTAGGTAAACATATTTTATATTAAATTGGAAAGTGTGAAAAGCAAAGGCTGGGATTGAATAATCTTTAAATTCAGTGGTACCAATAAATAAATAAAAAAATCACTCTCATCCTGGAATGTACCAGTAGTACTGTTGTGAAAGACATGGGCTTAGATCATTATTTCAGAAGATACTTCAACATATTTGTAATTTCATGGACACAAAAATCCTGTTATTTCAATAACATAGTCATTTTTTTTTTCTGCATCAGAGATCTAATTGAAGCTGATCTTAACAAAAACAAGGTAAAACACCTTTTAAAGATGACACCAAGCAGCTGATCAGACAAAAGTAAGCATAAAAGACATTGAAATGCTGGAGCAAGTCCAAAGAAGAGCAACAAAGCTGGTGAAGGGTCTTGTGAACAAGTCTTATGAGAGCAGCTGAGGGAACTGGGGTTGTTTAGCCTGGAGAAAGGGAGGCTCAGGGGACCTTATGACTTTCTATAACTACCTGAAAGAAGGTTGTAGCAAGGTGGGGGTTGATCTCTTCTCCAAAGTAGCAAGTGACAGGACAAGAGAAAGTGGACGCCAGTTGCACCAGTAGAGAATTCTTCTCTGAAAGGGTTATCAAGCATTGCAACAGGCTGCCCAGGAAAGTAGTTGAGTCACCATGTCTGGAGATACGTGTCAATGTGGTGCTTAGGGCCTTGGTTTAGTGGTGGACTTGGCAGTATTAGATTAATGGTTGGACTTGATGATCTTAAAGGTCTTTTCCAACCTAACTGGTTCTATGATTCTATAAGTACCACGTAAAACTAATTTCTCAACATGGGAAGGGCTATAGAAAGAGCTATGTTACATGGACAACACCTTGATACACCCCTTAGAAGAACCTTTGCCCCTGTCTTGCTCCCCTACTTCCAGTGTGGACTAATAACCTATAACAGGAATCACAGATTTAGGTTAAGCCTAAATAGGCGCCATTCCCAAATTTATCAACTAAATTGATTATTTGGGGTTAGATCCCCACCCTGAAAAAGAGGATGTTAATGACCATGTACCTCATACCAGGGGGATACGGAATCCATATAAAACTAGTTAAATGCACAGTGATTACAAAGCGTTGGCAAAGAACATAGCTTCTTGCCCGCTTTGTGACATTGAACATATTTTGTACCAGGAGGTGCTAATATTTGAGTTACAACCATTTTTGTTTCTCCTTATCCATATAATTTTTTTTTTTTGGTAATGACTTACTGAGAGTAAAAATATACTGCAAGGACCTCATTAGTACAAAGAATAGTCAACATGTACCAGTCAACTACCTGAATAACTGGAAGTAGGAGGCAGTGAGGCCTGACTGACTTCAAAGATAGAAGCATAGCTTACTGGGCTGTTACTGTATTGCCTTTGAGTATTTAAAAGTAAGCGTAGACTGAAATATTATGAAGAAAGCTCCCAGCACCAATGAAGAGAAGTGTTATTCAAGTTGCATGGACTGTACCTAAGGCACTGTAGCATTTATTTATTTTTGTCATTTGTCAGAGTAAGTCCTAAGCTCCTGCAGAACAAAAAAATATCGGAGAATCTGAAGTTTTATAAAGAAAAAACCCCAACAGGTAGCTTTTTAGTTTCTTTAAAAAGGAACTGAAATGAACTACACTCAATATAAAAAGAAGTGGAGAAAATGTAGAAAGTCAAATATGAAAATGATCATCTTTACCTCAAAACAGTGTAAGTGAAGTTAATTAAATGTTTTACAAGCGCCAGGAATATGAATGAATTGTATTCCTGTGTTCTTTGAGAGATCAGAGCCCAGTAACATAAAAATACACTGTAATCAAGGGAATTTTTAATTCCACATACTAAAACAAGTCTGTGGATTTCTTATTTTGGAGTAAGATATGTTGGTGCACACAACCACACACACACCTGCACAGACACTCACAATGACACACCACTGACACAGGGAAGATGCATTAGGCTAAGAGGAATGGGCTAAAAGTAACAATTCTTGTATAAAGTACATACTTTATTAAGCTGAATTTCACTTGATGATTCATCACATCAGTACCCTCTTATACTCAGAAATGACAGAACATTAGTTAGGAAGAAAACAGGTTAAGTGCAACAAAGCAACTATCACAATCTTAAGCAATCCAACTTAGAATTTTGCATTGTTGGAAAGTGGTAGATATACAAATTTATCAAAAATTAATCTTAATCAATATAAAGTTAATATTAGCTCTTATCTGTATTAGTCCTGTGTTTAAGAGACCCAGTCAGAAAATAGCATTATATAAGATACTATAAAAACATGGAACAAGATGTTTTCTGCTCAGAAGACTAAATATAAGATGAATCTGCTATATAAATTTGTAAGACAGAGAAACAGGAAGAACATGAAAACAACAAGATTATGCTGCATAGCATAGTGATCTATATATACTAGGAATACAGAAAATGAAATGCAATGATATTGAAGAAGTTGAAAATGGAATGTATTTTAGAGAATTATTATGAAATAATGCAGAAGAAATTCTAGAATAGCCTCTGCTTTTAATGCTCTTTCAGATAGGGCCTTGCAGAGAAGTTACCTTTTAGAGAAAAAGCATGCTGCACTGGTGGCAGATCTAGCCCACCTGTTGAAGGAATTCCGCAAACAGTTCTCTCTAAGGCTTGGTCATTGCTCCTTCTAAACTACTTGGGAAAGGAGTTTCCTTTGCAGAGTGAGAGACAGTCCCTCCCACTCCCTGGGGCTGAATGTGCTGCTTCTGCTGGACTGGGATAAAATCCAGATTTGATTCCCCAAATAGCAAGGTGCTTTCCTGCCAACATAGTTTCTTTTCTTTTTTCTTTTTCTTTTTTTTTTTTTTTTTTTTTTAAAAAAATATTTTCCATTTTTTTTTTTTTTAAAAAAATATATGTTAAAAGGTAATTAAAAATAAGAAAAAAAGGAGTTTTAAAAATTAGGATTATTTCACATAAGCGTAACACATTCTGATGGAGTTTAGTAAGACAGCTTGCACACATACATTTTCTGACCTCTTTTTGCAAAAGAAATGTATTTGTGTTTCACTAAAACATGTTCTAATTATTAGTTTTAACATAATCAGTATTCAAGAGACTAAGGAACAATGTCGATCCAAAAAACTTGAACCACACTATGTGATTCACATAGAAAGACATTCTTATTAAAATCAAAACATAGTAAAATCAGAGGATTCAGGAAAATATTGAAGCTTTTTATACACAGATGCTGGTTTTACTTTTTCTATATCATACAATAGATATTCCAGCAGTCTATTAATGATTTAAAAGACAAGGAAGGATGAAGGAAATGAAAGCATTCTGAAAATGAAAATCAAATGTCTCTTACTTTGTTTTTTATCAAAGTATATAACAGAATTGTTGACACACTTTGCTCAGAAAAGAGCAAATCAGGGATAAATTTATGAAGAGTTTAAAACATTTTCAGATCAAGAACTGTAGTGTCAGCCATGGCTGGATACTGCTGAACAATTGCTATTTTTACAAAAGTAGTTCAAATTTACCGTCCCAGCATCCAACACTGAGAGGGTAAACAGAACAAACCAAAACAAATCCAGCAGAAATCTCTAGACAACTAAGAGGCTAAACTGAGGTCCCAACAACATTCATTCTAGCAAAAGGGAAAATATATTTCCTTAAAAGTCTGTACTTCAGGACCAAATCTGTTTGGATGACTGAGTTCAAAAGAAATACTATGGGAACTCTGAAGTGTGCACGGATGCAAGTCCCTTTGAAACATTACCATTAGTAGCACAGGATAACAGACATAAAAGCAAGATTCTCTTGAAAAATCAGTATGCGTGAAATATATGCGCTATGAATATAAATGAAATTATTCACTGTGAACATACATTATATTTGAAAGGGAAGAAGTGGCTATACATATATATATGATACATATAACTACTCCAAAATTTATTTAATCTCATCTAGCTAAAACTGTACGTGTGCAATGTGTTAAGCCAGCAAAAGGCAAAATAAACTTTCTTAAAGTTCATAATGCTTCTATCAAAGATATACTTGCAGAAATAACAACACTTACCTTAATGATTCCATTTGTGAAAATAACATAACAAACTTCTTAAATTAACAGCCAAAAGATATGAGCCTGGAGAACTATCTGACTCAGGACAGACAGATGCAGACAAAGCCAGTAGCACAGAGAGGCCCCAGTCACACAAAAGCTGATATTGTTCTCCTGCTGAGTGAAAATCTCACTTGTAAATTGTAAGATATCTGCATTCAGAGTCACCCACAGCAAGTGCCCTGGAGATGTGACCAAACTACTGGACACAACAGGAAAATGATTTCTCTTGTCCCCTTCAGTGTAGGCAGCTGCATAAAATAGCAGCTTCTGCTTTTACTTTTTAGCAAACCTTTCTTCCTTTGATGCACTGATAAAGAAACAACGTGTAAAAGATCTGCTCCATTAGGCACAGCCTTGAAGCCTAGTATAGTTTTCAAAACATATAATCATTAATGTAAAATCTTTTGTCGTGATACAGAAAATAGCCAAACACCAATGCCTCCAAAATTAGTAACCTCTTCATGTATATTTCTGACTTCTTTATCAGTACTGCTGACACAAGCCATCAATGCCTCCCAGGATCATTTTCATGAAAGCCAATAAAAAAATATTAATTCAAGCATTTGATGATAAAGCTTCGAAAAATCTGTCAGTGGTAATAAGAAGTTGCTTCACTACTTAAATTTAACTGTTCCATACAGTTATTGATATACTTAACTTTATTATATTCTTCATGATCTTAATTGGATACCACAATGAATCTATAAAGATTTATATAGGCATAAACCAAGACTGTTCTATGTCACCCAGAGGAATGTCCTACAGCATTCACCAAAATTTTGATCATTACATTTCTAACAGAAGTGAGAAAAAAAAATCTGTCAAAGCCAAAGTTACTCTTTTACTTTACAAGAAAGACCAATTATTAAACAATTATTTATTTTCAGGTAGGGAATATTTCTAAATGGTTGTTTCTAGAAGGTCCTTTTCTTTACTCTCTCCCATAAAAATAAGTTTTAAATATGAATTGAGTATCTTTCTACAGGGAAAAAAACCCCAACACTCAATGTAATGGAGGGATTCTGTAAAATAATGAAAAAATCACACAATGAAATAAGTCCACATCAGGGTATGCTGGTGTATTGCAGGTTTTGGCTCAGAGTGAAAACAAGTTTTGTAAGTAGTTGGCTCCTTTTCACCCTTGTTCTGAACAGCACCCAAGTAAAGTGGAAAAGAGCGGAAGACAACTATCTAAACAGGGACACATAAATGAATCAATAAAAAACAATTGATAGGATAACACAAACCGTGCCTTCTATGGCCTTCAGAAGTTCCTGTCCTTATAACACCTAAGTTAAATTACGGAGAAAGACAACGTCTATTTTGTGATCTTGTTGAAAAACCAACAAGAGGGTAACATGCACTCTTAAGACAATGACTGGTTTTTTTTGTTGTTGTTGTTTTGTTTTGTTTTTCATTCAGAAGGAGTTTGTTCAGAAGCAAAAGAAGGTATTTCAGCAGCAGGAGCGATCTATCATCATGTCCCTAATCTATAAATAGGGACAATTCTTGAGAAAGAGTAGGAACATTAGAACAAATTTAACTGTGGAAAAAGGCCAATGATGAGGTTTTAATGCCAAGTAACAGCCACAACTTCACAAGAAATTAGAAAATTCTTACTTAGTGGAATATAATGATTTACAGGTGACTTGTTCTGGTGGCCTCATTAACCCCAAATACTCTGAGATGAATAAACAGTTTCCCTAACAGAACTTCATCTAAGTAAAGCTGATTTTTTTTTTTTTTCAGAGTTCTGAAAGAAACTGGCATAGTGTCAATGCATAAACAGAAATCAATCCCCCATATTCAAGTTACTGCAATGAAAAAGCTACCCTTTCAAATAATACTGTCCATAACTTGCTTCAGTCTTTCAAATACATATTTAATGACATTGCAATCTGTTGGAAACCTTATTCTGAATTATTCTAATTGAAGTATCTTTGGGGGGATTCTACCATATCCCTTCTTCCACATAGCATAATAAAAGAAAAATGCTTTTTGATAGTGTTTTGGTCTCACAAATATGTTATTAGTGTGTGTTCTTACATGCATTTAAATACATCCCTTTCTGTCTAAGAGAATGACTATTGACATTTAAATTAAAAAAAAAAAATCGCCAAATGGTTATGAATTCATTACATTTTTTTCTTGTTTAAAAGGCTACAGAAGACTATTACAGAAATAATAGATTATTAATGAAGTATGATAAACCAGACTGGTACCGTAAAGAAGTGTGAGTCAATGTCTGGTAGACCTGTCATACAGGAAGATCTTAAACTAAGGCCATCTGGTTTACCAAAGCCCAAGAAGTTATATGACAACATAAAAATGGTAAATAAATATCTAAATCCTTTCTGCTTGAGTGACACAAGAATTTCCGTTCTTATTATTACACTCCTGTCCAGATTTTTATTTCTTGTTCATATTATCTGATCCATCTTTTTACACTGCAGAAAGCAATATAAAAAGACAGCAATTTAAGCACCTGGAACACAAGTTAGGTGAACCTACACTGGGAAAAAAAGATTCATATTTTAATGCCAATTATAAGATGAGTTATTAGAGATGCAATTCGGGAAAGTCATGAGCTCCTAATGTAAAATGCATAAACAGTTATCAAGAACAAATATTAGAACTGTAGAGTCTTGTGCCAAACTAACACCCTCATCACTTAACAGCTGTCTCTGGTTCCTCAAGTCAAACAGGAAGCTATGTTGGGAAAAACTCTACCAGAAGGAATATTTTGCCATACAGGCCAGTGCAGGACTGTGCAGCTGGATTCTCTTCCAGAAGGAAGCATGTGTGGATTTGAATCCTTTAAACTTGAAGGATGCAAAGAATCCAGGTGATCCACAATTCACCAATCACTAAACAAATTGTGGAAGTGTATAAATCATCTATTGCATTTTAAAAGAGTTTGGATACCAAAGGAACTATGGCACCATTTACATTCAGATCATACAACTGCAAAGTGGCAGATAGGAACCAAAGCATTCAACAATTTTCAGAAACTCTCTGAAGTTTCTACAACCATAATCATCTACCTGCAGATCAGATAGCTGGAACATCTCCTATTCCTGTGTGTCTTTCACTGGGTAAAAAGCATAGACACCTTGTTAGATTTGTGATATTCATTGAGGTATCCAAGCTGTTAAATTGAAGACATAGTAATAAAATGTTCATCATCTATATGGTTATTGGAGCATTTTTGGTTTGATTCAGGAGTACATTTTTTAAAAATGAATCTTGTGATTATGCCCACCTACCATTCTTTGGTTTTCACTGTACAGTGTTACCAGAGCATATTAACTCTCAAAAGACTCTGGAATAGAAGATACAGTTCACCTACCAGTGGTTATTCAGTCCACAGAACTGTAATATAGCTAGTATAAAGTAAAAGCCCTCAAAATAGACAGAATTGTCAGCACTGGGTCCTCAGTGTCAACTGCTTCACTCTACAGATCTGCTATTGTTACACTGCAGTACTTGCTAATGTGGACATAGCCTGTGCCTCTGTGGATTTGGTTCCATCGTGAATTTTTTCTCAGTGGAATGTATAGATTGAATTAGGAGAAGTTTGTCTTGCCTGAAAGCAAGTCCTCTGTCTTCAACATTAAGTATTCATGTATAAAAAATCAGGGAAATGCTTCTTTTTGACCTTCACTTTAGATCCCAACACTGTGTTGAAACAGAAAACAATGAATTTCTACTTCAGTGAAGGCCTTGGGACTTAATGTGACAGATGGAGTGTAAGCCTGCAGCTGAAGGCCCCTGTTTTTGCAGAGAGTTGAAGTTTAGCAAATAATTCTATCTAAAACCAACATATATGTTTTCCCAAATTAATAGAATTTTGGAGAGAGTACAATGCATTTTCTTGTTAGAACTGTTTGGTTAAAAAACAGCTGGGAAATATAAATAGGATTTCTGCATGTGACAAGGTAACATCAAACTCTGAAAACAGAAAGTCTTCGAAGCACAGAAGGATAAGTAGCACGCAAGCATTTTTTCTCTCAAACACCAGACTACTTGCTTTTCAAAATTATTTTTGCAAAATAGAGAGCTTTAGCTCTCTGGAAGAAAAAGAAAAAATCTATGAATTATCTGATATCACAGTTGACCTGTATGTGTAGCCAGAAAGTGAACTATGCTTACAGACAGTGAAAAAAATGGGAACCAGATCCTGATTATGCCTACCAGGAGGCACTAACCTGTATCTTCCAGATCTGCAATTTTTGTACACTTTCTTGTGAGATGCCCACTACTCTCTTATGGCATAACAGCTCTCATGAACCACAGAATAATACAGATTTAAATGACTGAGCCTATTATATCCTGTGTTTAAGTACAGGACACAAACAAGCATACCTTGATGTTTCACACAAAAAATGTCATACTTGAAGGAATATCCATAGAACTGTTCAAGACTATTACATTATTAAAAAAAAAATAATAATAATTAAAAAAATCTGTACAGTGATAAAGCTTGAATTCACATTTAAAATAAAAAATAAAGTCCAGCCCTTATCTAAAGAAAAAAGTATTTTCTGATAAATTATTATAAAGCAAAACTGTTAATTCAAACCAAGCCATTAATCACTAACATATTCTAAAATATTCTGCATGAATAGTCCTAAAATGTATTTTTGTATAAAGTGTTAGTTGATTGTTACATTCCGCACCAAAATAAATTTATTTTAGTATGAAGCAAAAAAGATAATATATTCAGGATAAAACAAAATATTATCCAATGAACAACAGATACAGAAATACATTCAAATTGTTTATCACAGAAAACTTACATCTAGTAGTGTGTGAAGATGTTGATCCTGGAAAACACTGTGAAGAAAATCTAAATCTTTTTCACTGCAGTCTGTAAGTGCATGAATTTCTTCCAGGCTGTCCAGCACCTGTGAGACTGCTCCTATGGGGCAATAAACAGGGAAAAAAAAAAAAGAATAAAAATCAATAAAGCAAAGACTCATGGTAAACTGAACTTTGGAAAATGAAACTTTCATCTGGTGTAACTGGAACAGGAACTTTAAAAAGCTGGAGTTTTTACAAGCAAACTCATCAAATAAACTTTATGTATGTTAACAGTACCCATATATAGTGTAACTCTATGTAAGAAATTATTAAACTGGAGAGAGGTTAAAACTTGTTCTTATTAAGCTTAGCTTTCTTCTATTTCAGCCCGGTTTCCAGTGATGTCTTACAACATCAGCTACTTGGATTATATACCCAGCTGCCTGTCCTCACCATTCTCACCCCAGTCTTCTCTTTTTTCACTTTTTGAACTGCTAGCCAATTTCAAATACATGTTCCAAATCAGTAAAAATTCGAAAGAATCAATGCTCTCACAAATTCTTTTAAAGTCAGCATCTGGATAGAGGAGGGAAGAGAGATAAAGATCTGACTCCTGTGTCTGCCAGAGGAGAAAAAGAGGCTGCAACATGAGCTCTGGTATTTGTTCTGCTTTCGTGGTTATCTCAGACCCAGTTATAGCAGTTGCTGCATTTTGACCAGTTGATTATTTTGGATCATAGGAAGATGGGGATGATTTTTATGATGTAAGGGTGAAAAGAGAAGCAAGGGATATCGGGACAAAAAGGAGAAATGTGAAGCATTACAGAAGGTGGAAGTCCATGAGGAGAGTTGAATCATATCAGGGGAGGATACAGAAACACAACAAATTCATAGTAAACCGGCCCATACTGGTTCCTTGTGGAACAATTTGCTTTATAAATAAGATAACAGTGATGTCTGCCACTTATGTGGATTACTAGAATGCTAACTTTGGCTTATGCAAACACGCAGAGCCCATGTCTTCACTTTTACACACTGGTGTAAGTATATGGAAAGGTAGAAGCATATCCAGTGTTGGTCTGTAAAAATGCTGGTATCTGACAGTGAACTGCTCTGTAGTTTTCCATAAATAATTTCTTATTTCTGGATACAGAATTCTATACATTCTGTATTTCACTAATTTCTCCTTAACGTGTTTATTCTGTTTACTTATTCATTTGCCAGTATCCTTTTGCCTAGGAAATATCCAAGAAAATGCTATATTTCTTGAAATTCCACCCTCCACTGTATGAACAATTCTTACTCAAATGCTTTTGCAATCTATTACATTTTCAGAATATAACAGAAACAAACAAAAAAAACCCCAACTTCCTCTTAACCACACAAGGAAACAAGTTAAATACACTTATTTCTCTGAGAACCTTTAAAAAATGTAATATATATATAAAAAACCCCACAAAACCTACTGTATGAGTCTTGTGACCTCATGGCTATAGAATGACAAGTAAGTTACAAGTCTAGAAACTTTCATCACATTTAGTACAAATCTCAACTTAGGATTCTCCTCACAGTTCTTTGTACACCTAGGTTAAGAGCCACAGTTATTTCCCTCACTCACAACTCATGGCTCAGGAGTAGTATGACTTCTGAGTCCTCTCCCATTAAATGTGTTTGACTGCACAGTAGTTCCAACTGGTGTATTCATTTATGTTCCTATAAATAAGTGGTGGCTGGTCAGGAAATAAACATTTTGCCTTATTGTAGTTGCTGCACATGGGGTCAGGTGCACGGAACAAGAGAAAAAAAAGCTCCATCTTTGATAATGAACAAGCATGCTCAGCTGAAAGGAACTGTCCATATTCCTCTGTTTCCAGCACAGCTTCCACACTGTGGGACACAGCAGGAAACCTGAGGAAATACAGAGACTGGGAATCTGCTGGTAAGAGCATAGAATTATCACAGCTAAGCCTCAATGGCAGGGAAGAAGAATATTACCTTGGGACCCAAAAGGGACTACATTAAGTTTAACATTTTCAACATGTCAGTTAAAGGTTGGTGAACTTAGAGCTCTTCCAATCCTGAAGAAAAGTATTTGACTTCCCAGGATGCAGATGTTTAGAAGGAAATTTGTTAGAATTCTCTTGTATTTCTATTCTTGTTATGCTCATAGTTTAAATTAGTTATTTCCTATCAAAACTTCACATTCTTCGTTAACTCTTTTGGTCTATTTGGAGTGTTTAAGGAAAACTCAAGAAGAGATTCACTTCAGAGGTTTGGATATCTTAAGGAGTCTCTAATGCTGCTCAGTGTTGCTCATAACCACTAAAATTTAAGCCAAACTCAGAGCCAATGAGATATATGTTCAAAGTTGCCTGCAGTGCTGTATTATTGTGAAACACTGAATGTTCTCGACCACCACATTATTTATCTCACAGCATTATTAACTTTGGGAATTTTATTTTGTGGAATACTTGGAGGTCTTTCAAGTTGAAAAAATAACACATTGCATCACAACAAACTTTTTAAAACAATGGGTATTCCAAAACATTATGCTTTGTTCATTAGAATTTTTTTCTCCTGTCCACGGGTCACATTGAATAGATAACTGTAAAAGAACATTTCCAAGAATATCCTTGACAAATTTGATGATAAATTCTGACAGGGACTTTACTAATCCCACAAAAATCACAGTTCTACCTCACTTTTTTTTTTTCACTTACAATATTACATTGTATCTACTACCATGTCTGTAATGCATTTGCAAATAACATGCACCTCCGTGAGAAAACAGCATAGTAGAAATATACTGACAGCGTTATTGCATTAAAAAATGACAGAACAATTCTACAGGCATTTTTGTGAACACTTATACTCTGTTACAGACATCTGGTTAAAAGCCTAAGAATATCTTTCAGAAGAGTTTTACATTCAGATCAAAGATACAAAATAAAATAAAATAAAGCAATCTTTACTGCACACCTGTGCCTAAAAAGATTTATATTCTATCATACTTCTGCTGAATTTCTAACCTTTGGGAAAAGTGTAAATGCACTCAGTATTTATAATTAAAGCTTGTATCCTCTAGAAATAGGATTTAATCTCTTTAATCTCTTTGCTCATTGGGGCAATCCCAAGCAGAAATACAGGCTGAGTGCTGAGTGGATTGAGCGCAGCTGTGCAGGAATCCTAGTGGATATAAAAACAGACACAAGCCTGCAATGTGTGAGTGCAGCCCAGGAAGGCAACCGTATCCTGGGCTGCATCAAAAGAAGTGTGGTCAGTAGGTCAAGTGAGGTGATTCTGCCCCCCTACTCTGCTCCGGTGAGCCCCCCCTAGAGCACTGTGTTCAGTTCAGTTCTGGGGCTCCTAGTGTAAAAAATGGAGCTGCTTGAGTGTGTCCAGAGGAGTACCATGAGTATGATCAGGGAGCTGGAGCACCTCCCTCTGAGGACAGGCTGACAAAGTTGGGATTGTTCAGCCTGAAGAAGAGAAGGCTCTGGGGAGACCTTACAGCGGCCTTCCAGTACTAAAGGAGGGCCTACAGAAAAGGTGTGGATGGACTTGTGATCAGAGAGTGTAGTGATAGGAGGAGAGGTATCTGTTTCAAACTGAGAGTAGATTTAGAAATTAGGAAGAAATTATTTACTGTGAGGGTGGTGAGACAGTTTGTGCATGCTCCCTCCCTGGAAGTGTTCAAGGCCAGGTTGGATGGGGCTTTGAGCAACCTGGTTTAGTGGAAGGTGTCCCTGCCCATGGCAGGGAACTAGATGATTTTTAAGGTCCCTTCCAACTCAAACCATTCTATGATTCTGTGATTTGTCATTGCAAATGTACCCATTTTAGTCTCAGCACAGATGATAAAGGAAGAACTTAATCACAGAAATCACACAATGTTAGGGATTGGAAGGGACCTCTGAAGATCGAGTCCAACTCCCTTGCCAGAGCAGGAAGCTGACTAACTTAACTAGCTTGCTTTGTTTGTTTTTTTAAGACCACCTGAAGTAAACTTTGTTAGAAAATGCTACTTATTGCCACAGAAGTTTCAAGTAACCCCGACCACTTAGGAGAGATGAATCTCACCCTGCACCTTAAATTACTGTAAGAATATATATACATATGATTCCACGGGAAAGGTTGTAATTCCAGTGATAGAAGACTTTTCTTCACAGTAATAGTAACAAAATCTGCACCAAACACCTCCTGTGAGATGAACATGGTAACTGTGGATCCTGGTGTAGTTACACATATATTCTCAGAGAGCAGAAGAGCAGCGATGTTCTGGGCCATACACACAACCTTGTCTTTGTTGTATAAGACTATCTAAAAAAGGATGGCTGCAAATATTCCCAGTTCCCTTGGTGCTGACAACTCTGAAAAGTTGAAAAAGTAAGGTCTCTCACTGTATTTAAAAAATTAAAAAGTCAGAATGCTTATGACAGTCATCTGCAGTCAGTACTAGTACATGAAATCCTTCTAGAGTTAGTGGAGTAACTTCTTAAGGATGATACCAAATTGCTTCTAAGAAGGTGGAGATAGACTGTATAGCTTTCTGCCTGCTGAGGAAGATCTATTAATTGTCAGACATATTTTGTTTTATAAGGCAATAATTTGGGATTATTTCTTCACTCACTGTGTAGTGAGTTATCATAGGTATTTCCTGCAGGTTCTGTTACCTCATTTAGGGAGATGGCCGTTCAGAAATAGTTCTCTCTTACAGCTGAATTAAATCTCTACAGTCTTTGTAGAGCATCTTATACAGCACCCTTAATTCTGCCTAATGTTGGCACTGGTTCATCAAGTTGCAAATAGACAAAGCTTAGGTAAAATAGAGTGTTGGTAGTATATCCTGCACCTAGCTAGTCTAATCTGGAACAGGTGGTTTGGCTCAAAAAACTGAACTTTAGAGGTAGGTAGCTGTTGCTTAACTCTTCCCAGAAGAGGAAAGGAGAAGAAAAAGAAATCTTTAAAAATACTATTCCAAGAAATGCCTATATTTTCCCAAATAGTAAGATATTTCCACCACAAAAGACCCCAAAAGTTTGATTTTCTGAAGCTCAGCAAACCAAGCAAGTATAGCTTTCATGCAGCAGGCAGTAGTACAGAGAATTATGAGCTTCTTTTCATGCAGCACTGACCTGTCACAGTGTATGACTAAAAGAGTGTTTAGGTAAAAAGACTCAGATCTTGCTGCAAAACACAGAGACTACATTCTGACCACATTCTGAGAGGGGGTAAAAGAATGCTTCATTTTTTTAATATTGAAGATTACAATCACCCACTTAAGTCTTGGTCAGTCATAAACACTCCTTTGAGCAATGAGAACTTGTTAGAGGAAGCCTGATCTTGTTTAAATACAAAAGTATAAAACGGAGACCTTTTTGCAAGTCTCCTGCAATTAGTATTCCAGGAAATGACTCTGCAGAAGACCTTATAACAACCATTATAATAATAGTATGCTTTATTAAAAGAGACACTGACAAAATCTAAATGCCTTAGATTTGTAGAACATAAAATTAAGTTCCTGACATCAATCACTCATTTTAACCTGTTCATTCCCATAAACTATCTTAATTGGTTTGGCTTTTCAACTATTCTTTATGTTGTATAAATAGGTAAGTAACTATGTCTTGAAGATTTTACAGTGGTTTTTAAATGACTAACCAAAGCTTAGCTGCTATTTGCAATTTCTCTGTATATCACAATTCAGTCCTTATGCCAGTCAACCTACAACCAACACAAGTTGATTTTTCCCAGCTTCGTTTCTTGGCTGTGTTCTTGTGTGCATCTGCTGGAAATGAAATCAAAAAATAATCCTGGCTGTCAAAGCACAGCCATTTCAGAAGGTAGGATTTACATTTTACCTTGTTTATGAAGAGGTCTGAGGCTATTGCATACAGCAAGGACAGAAGAAAAAACCATCAGAAATGGTCAGATTTTAGAGTGATCAAATATTAGAATCACTAAATGAAATCACTCAATACAATCACATAAGAAACAAGTATGAGCATTACTATAAAGTGAAGTCATTTTCAGAAAAAAAAAAAAAAAAAGTAAAAAAAGTGAGATTCTGCGTCCTGGTTTGGGTGAGAACAGAGCTAGTTCTGTTCAGTGATTTTACTTTTCATCTCAGTTCTCCTAACTAACTGTGCTGTCTGAAGCTAGCAGCCTGTTCTCACAGTCAGTGTCTGCTGCTGGCAGTGATAGCACCCCATGTTTAGAGTTACTACCAAGGGTTGGTGTGCAGACCAAGGCCACTGCTGGATCTTGTGTACCACACTGGGGGCTGCAGGAAAGTGAAAGGCTGCACCTGAAGGGAGGAGTGGACAGGGCAGGTGACCCCAAACTGACCAACAAGGGATTCCAGCCCATAGACGTCATATTTGGTATAAGGCAGAGGG
This sequence comes from Megaceryle maxima, assembly GCA_024605025.1. Lineage (NCBI taxonomy): Eukaryota > Metazoa > Chordata > Aves > Coraciiformes > Cerylidae > Megaceryle > Megaceryle maxima. Next base: position 16,521 of record JANHGN010019677.1, on the reverse strand, counting down.
TCTGTAGCTGCTCTCTCTCTGGGGGCTCCCAGGCTCCTCTCCCCTCTTGGGCTGCTTTGCCAGCTTTACTTGGCTTGGCTCAGGTCCAAGAAAATAAACTTTCATAGAGATGGGACCTTTCTACTACGTGTGCTCATGTAACTTCTTAGATTAAGAGAAAACCAACTGAATACCAGATGCTCTTCACCACTTTAAACCACATCTGCAATTATCATTGAATTGAAATGCCTCTAACCTCACATGATTCCTTGTTGCTCCCTGCTGTTCATTATATTCCAGAGCAACTATCTCTAAGGACAGATAAAAGCCAAAGCACGTGTATATATATGCCTATAACAGTTTAAAATGTGGTGGGAGGTACATATTTCACACATATACAAAAGAGTGTAATTAAAACACAGGGAAGGCAAGGACTCTATCCTCATATTTGAGCTATATAGTGTTTAATAACTTCCTCCTGGACAGAAACCAAAGAGACAAATTTAGACACTCTCTTTAAAAATAAGCTCCTACATGCACACTGTTATGTGAATGCTACTGGGAAGCAATTACGACAGTAATAATATATACATACACACTATATATATATATTTTTCATATATATAAAAATCAAGAAGAGTCTGGGGAAGAAAGACACATTTATGGAGATTAGAGTGAAACTGCAGAAAGGCAGTTGGTGTGATAGAAGGTACTATCATTTACAACTAAATTAAAGAAGGTAGGAATACCTACAGAATACAAGAAGGGAAATAAAGTTATGTAAAAATCAGAGAAGAACACCAAAAGAAGTAAGTTCAGGACAGGGAAATAAAGACTGGGAGGAAGAGGAAAAGACCAAACAAAGAAAAAAAAGAAAAACACACACACACACAAAACCCCAAACCCAACCACAAAAAAATCCCAACCAACAACAACAAAAAAAACCAAACCACCACCACAACAAAAACACCAAAAAACCCAACCTAAAATAAAAAGAGAAGGGAAAACAAGAGATAAAGTGTTCCTAAACAGAAGCAGGAATGCAGACGAGGGTACTATATATGGAAATAGAAAGAAGAAAGGGGGTGGGGGAGAGAGGGAAGGGGGCAGGGAGAAATTGATGCTTGATTTTGAAGATAGCCTTCTTTTTATTCCACACACATGGGGGCAGCACTCTGTGTGTGTGCATGTTTCCAGCTTTCTCCTGTCTCCATACCTGGGACTTTAGACAAAGTCTAGCAATTTCTTTTCCCATTTCTCTCCCACTGTACAACTACCCACAAATATGACACAGGACAGTTTAGTGTGCTGATAAAGAAATATGTAGTGAGAAGGTATTGTTTTTCAGACCAGACCAGTACCTTACAGGTAGCACAATCACATGCAACTAAACAAATAGTATTTTAAGAAGTGAATGCTCTTCACTATTAATTCCTTAGACACTTCCTCATTGCAAAAATATAGGAAAACCCTCTACTGAACAGGATGAGTCCAGTACACTCTATCAGTAAGTTTACTGAAGAAAGGCTCTACGCACAAACAAAATCCAAAAATCAATGGCAGAGACTCTGTATGAGATTTCTGGGTTTCCCTACAACTGTATAGAAATAATACTGTTGCAAAGGTTTTATATAAAAATCCAGAGTTCTCACTCTTCTATTACCAGATAGGCATTCTGAGATGGGGAAATAAGACAAGGATCACCATCACCCATAACGTAGAAGATTGAAAGAATGATTCAAAGAACAACAACAGAATCTATGAGTTTGATCAGAAATGGAGACATGGACATATGTCTTGCTGCCCTGACCTAGGATGGAAGAACCGTTAGCCTAGGAATTGTAAACTGCTTCAGGAAAAACCCCAACTTTTTATAGCTTGTATTTTGAGTTGCTGAATTGGTTTTGAAAGGGTTGCAGTTTGCATCAAAGGGTCTAGTATTTCACACCTTATCCTCAGTCTAGTACAGTCTGTAGGTTTTAGAAGTGTCTGTGCTTTCAAGTCTGTCATGAAGCATGCAGCTAATGTGCAGCAGAACTTCCTCCCTGCATGTCAGTAATGTTCCTTCATGACAGAGATACATATTGGATACTTATTTGAATCAGGTGCATGCATATACACAATGCATATGCATATATCATGTATCACACCAACACAGAATGATCAAGAAAGTTCATGCAGGGTATATCAAGAAAATAATAAGACTAACATTACAGTACATGTTTAGTGTTAGGAGGATAAAAGCCCATTAATTTATGAAAACATTAATTTTGGAAATAAAACGGAAACCCAAACCATTTTATCCTTTATAAAGGAAAATTAAATTTTATTTCAGTAGTGTTGCAAATACTGAGAACAACAAAAAAAAAGAAAACCCAGGTAATTTTAATACTGCCTCTAAACTAGAATCTTCAGAATTCCCTGGAAATCATATTACTTCTGGTTAATTATACTTTCAAAGTTATAGACAGATCTAGTAAAAACCATACAGGCCCTCTTTCTTCAACAGGCAGTATTAAAACTGAAAATAGCATAGAGAAGAGAAGAGAAAAAAAGCAGATCTTTAAGCATGCAAAGACACACTCGAAAGCTGAATGATATGCCTTAAAGGAAAACAAAGGGATACCTACTTTCTGCTGCTAGAAGTCCTAGTAGGAAGGCAGCATTTGGACAAACAACAAACAGTATGAAGATTTCAGAGCAAGCGATTTATAAAGCTGCAACCTATAGCACACTAGTTCAGCCACAAAATAGTATGAACCAAGTGAAAAGACCCCCACCCCCTCACCCCATTTTTTAATATATTTTTTTTTAATGTGTGAAGCAAATGGGACTTGTGGTCTGGGATGGGAGGAAAACAAACACTTGGCATTAGGAAGGTAGCACATGTATGCAGTGTTAGGTATCTGTAATATCAGACTTTTTCCATCATTGGTTAAACTATTTTTAAAAACTCATGGACAAAAATGATTTCAAGTAAGAATATTGTAAGAAGTGAACTGACAAACTCTTTCAACATACAGCAAATGAAGTGTAACATCATATTAATGTAGTTGCTAACTATAGTTTAGCAATATTATCCTTTTTTTAAGTTTCAGTGAGAACCATGATGAGAATAGTTTAGAAATACAACAATTTTATTACAGATTTTAGTTAACAATGACTTCATAAATTGAAAAGTTTCTGTATTTAAACTTATTTTGTATCTAAACAAAGATTATAGGTGAAAAATCATAAAATAATGGAGCATTGGAAAAACTCAAACTCATGATGTCAAAATTGATAGTCAGTTATACCTGTAATTCTAGATAAGGAATTAATAACAATAAATTCTAAGATGTGTAATTGTTTTCCAAGCACTCACACTTAAAAATGATACACAAGATCCTTTGTAAATACTTACAAAATCAGTTGTAATTTTTGCATAACAACAGTGTTTCTTTTTCTTCTTGTCAATGAGACTTACCTTTTTTAAGATATGGGCTTATGCTGCCCATATTTCATGCACTTCAAATCCTGTAAATCTACTAACAACTTGCTAACTTGTGAGTTAAGCTAGTTTTAATGTATGTTGGAAATGGTGATCTTACAGCTTGGCCAAATATTTGCTGTTTCATCTCATTCTGAAAGACTATCAGATTTAGCTTTTTTCCCTTTATTATTACTTTCAAATTTGAAAATCAAGATCTTATACTGCTAAAAATTTCTCATTTGATATGACAATATAGATTCTATCAAAATAAAAAAAGAATTAACATTTTCATTTACATGCAACAATCCTGAGGCAAAATATCAAAATGCATTCGTATAAATGCCATATGAAATTTGTGCCTTGCAGTTTGAGAAAACAAGCTAGAAATACCGATGTAGATTTAACATGTCTAATTTCTGCAGAATGCAAAAGCCCTACGTTTATCACCTTACACCTTTACCACAAAGCTCAGAAACCACATAAATGTTCAAGAAGTACTGCAAGAGTGCTATTTGTTAGCCTAGGCTAAATAAGTACATTTGGACAGTCAGTCTATTATAAAGTATGTTGCTATACGTTCTCTGTGGTTAAACAGAAACACAGCATCATAAAATGCCTTACATAAATCTAGAACTGTTTGCAGCTAAAAGCTGCTCTGACACCTGTGAGCACTATAAACCAAGCAATTCAAGCAGGCATTATTGAGGGAAGTTCTTTAACCAAAAGGCAAGGTTTGCTTTAATCTAAAAACCAGTTACTCAGTTTTCCAGGGACTGTGGACTATCCACTGGCTTAACTAAAGAGAGTGGCTACAAAAAGGTTTCTAGAAATACCAAGTTATAAAAAACGTCTTCAGTTTATGGGCTTTTCTAGCTATTGGTCCAAGAATGTAAACATCTTGAATCTATTTAAAACTCCAAAGTAAGCTAAAAGTCTTTCTGAATTCCAACTCCCAAGTCAAAATTTCAAAGAATTCCACAGCTTTTCCTTTCCCAGCTGCTGAACAGAGAAGCTAAATAAGCAGAAGGAGGAGAAATAAAAAGCTTTACACTGCTGATGTGTAAAGCCTGAGGCATTGTTATCAAAATACTTGAGCACTTCTGTACTCTCTGTTAGGGTACAAATGGTCAGCATGTGACACAAGCAGAGGAAATCCTGTCTTGACCTAATGTGCAATCACATGATAGGAGGGCCAGGGAGGGCAGGGGAGAGAGGAGGAAGTTGGATGTGGAAGGGCAGCAGAGAACAAATTGATTGTGAATTTCTCTGGCACTTAATTAATTTCATGACCCACTTCAAATACTCCCTATTGGGCCAATTTTTCTCACATGCCAGATTTAGCCTTCAGGGCTGATGATTGCTAACTTCTGATTTATGTTTGTTTCAGCATATTAAAAATACCCAAAATATTTACTGCCTTGGGGAGCTGACATTTTATGATGTCATTTGAGATTTTTTGTGGCTTTGCTAAAGAAGTTGCTGAACACGGCCTATCAGCAGTAAAGTAATATTCTAGTTTAAAAATATTTACCCAATTTTTCAAAACATTTTAAAAGCCTTTATCATACTCTCTCAAAATTCAGCAAGACTGATTTCTGCCATGTTACCAGATGATAACAGAATGATAGTGGGATTAAGTTAAATCCTTCAGAAGACAGTTGCTGACAAAAGAAGAAAAAAATCACCAAGTACAAGCTGTGGGAACCAAAAATTATTAACACACACTGTATGAATCAAAGGAAGATGTGTACAGAAAGATATCTGTTTGACTTTAAATGAAATTTATCTGTGTTCATTCCCCTATAATTTATGCAATTTGCTGACCCTCATTGGAAATCTGTCTAACAAGAATAACTTCTTTTATTCTGCATCTAAGAAAGTCATCTGACTTGCTACCTATAGTTCCTTCATATTGCATGCTATTATTACTCTGGTAGTACGGGAAGATGCTCAAAGCTTCCAGCAATCCCAGGTTCATTGAACTCTGAGAAGAACACCTCTAGATTAATCTGGAAAAAAGACAGAGCTGAATTTTTTTGCTTCTATGTTTAGAAAGACCTGGAGGAGGACAAGATATACAATTTGCTTAACTTAATAAGCATTTATGTTTCTGCATCTTTATCTCAGTAGGAGTTCCACATTTGCCCATTTCTGACAAATGTTTAATTTTAATGATAAGCTTAATTAAATTTTATGCGAGGATTAAATTAGGCAGCAACATTTAAAATATTAAACACTCTTCATTAGAGTTTATGACCTGGAATAACATTAGGAGATGTTAGGAAGGAAACTTAAATAACCTTAAGATAGGGAAGTTTCTACTGCAAATCAAGAGTTTTGTCTAATTTCTATCAACTGGTTCAATTTAGAATGACAAGAGCTTATCTTTGCAAACTAGAAATATTTGAAAACTCTTTTAGAGTACTTCTGAAGAGGGAACAAAATAGATTTCCTTATCTATCAATTTCAGAAGCTGAAAATTGTAGTATCTTTTCTTGCAAGATCCAGTGTTTATCCTGTGATATTAAGTATTTTGTCAGCTAATGCAATGGGTCAGGCAAACATCACAAAAACTACCTACCCACTTCGTAGGGTTTTCTGATTATCTGTGATCTCCCATCAGTGAGATCAACAATATTATTTTAGAGACTAACTATGCTTTGCTGAGAAATCCAAGCTATTGTTTCAGTTATTTATATTGTTTCAGATGAATGCAAAATAACAATGAATCCAATACCCATCCAATGGATATTCTGTAGAATTTACATGGGTACTGCATTCATGTTTTCTGTGAGCAGAAAAAAAAACCAGAACTTGCACCTTTGCTGTATACTGATATCTGCAATTATATCATTCTATGAGGAAGAGACATGCCTGGGTGATGTGAGACTGAAACTGGAAAGAGGAACTGCAGTTTTTAGGTTAGGAAAGTTGCTGCTGCCAATCATGTTGGTAGCCTATTCATTCTGCTGAAATGGGAGAAGTAGCTGGAAACAAAAATTGAAGCACTGTAAGTAAGTCTGGGTGAAGTAAAACCAAATTATTCTTTCTTTAAAATACTATATGGATCCTTACTCATAAGTACATGGAGTATTCAAAAGCTGGCTGCCTGGAGATAAGCCATAAGGCTGTGATCACCCATTTGCAGCAGATGATCTGAGATTCCCATTTGCTTCTATGGAAAGTATGAACAGTGTGCATCTCTAAAGATGAAGCAGTCTTTTAATTTAAGTACTCAAACTTGAATTCCAAGAAGTGAAATTTAAGAATTCAACAAAAAACCCTGCCCCCAATTCCTATATTAATGACATTGAAATAATTTATAAAAATTACTTACTCATATGAAAGAGCAAAAAAGGAAGCCTTAACATACGCAGTCAGTAATTAATTTTCTCATGTACAAATAAATTGGGAAAGAGAATTGTCACACAGCAGTTCAGTACATGTAATTAAGTTCTTGAAATGTCTTCTAATAAAGTCAGTGTATAACTAAAATATTCTGCCTGTATGATTTAGTTGTTTAGTAAAATTGAAGAGAGTGCTATTAGCCATAGATTTTTTTCTTATTCAGTCATATAGACCAATTCAGACTTTTGCACTGCAAAGACTGTGAGTACTGTCATGTCAAATATAAGATACATAACCATGACAGGGCTGTGTCAGTCTAGGTAGTGCCAGGTTATTTAAATTCCTGAATATAGGCTGAGGACAAAAGGACTTCTTGAAGTAAGATCACTGTCCTGCCCCAGATTATCTCTGTCCTCACTGCACAGCAAAGGTATCGTCTTCCCCTTTGTCCCTGAAGTACATGTATTGTCTCACTCTGAAGATTTGGGGGTCTGGGTTATATATAGTATCAGAAATATAGTCCAGTGTGCTTTAAAGAGGAGACATCTTAATCATACTGTTCTCTAAAGCAGAAGATCAAGAAACTCTGGTATACAACGGTTTCTTTTTATAAATAACTATTAGTAGGGTATGAGAACCTTGCTGCTGCTGCTGCTTAAGAATTCAAGACAAAATTTTAGTAAGCTTTTATGCTCAAGTAATATAGAGAAATATGAGGTTAGAGCACTATGTGTAATTAAATGCACATACAACAAAATAAAAAATCAGACAGAATTTCAGTAGAAATTTACAACTGTGAAGGGATTTTTCTCTTTATTTTCTTGTCAGTAACATCATTATGACTGAAAATTATTTTTGCTTTCACATAACATTAACTTAATAAGCAACTTTAAGAAATAACGAGAAATTAGTAAATAATAGGAACTCTTAGTCATGACAGAACTGAGAGAGATTAACTGCAGTATATATACTTCCTTTTAATATACCTGAGGAGGTGGGGTCTTCAGAGAAGTCTGGCAGCTCTTCAGGTGGGTCACCATAGAAGGAGTTGAATTTGTGACTTGACACAGCTGCTAGTACTGCCCCCTGAATAAAAACACCCACGAAGTCTAAGTTACACAAAGAAGGATAATGAAACATTTCCAGACACCTTGGATCACTCAATCTCTCGAGGTGTCTTGTGTGTTGACCTTCTCAGTGAAGCATGAATGAATTTTAATTTTCATCTGTGCTTCACTGTTACCAGTGACCATATCTAACAAGAGCTAGTAATATACACTAATAAACAGTAAATATATCATTGGTGAGGAAATTCATAAGAACAATTCTTTATGAGAAAGCATTTTAAGAAAGTAAGTGTGAGGCATAAATTCCCATAGTACAATGTAAACACCTTTTTTTTTTTTTTTTTTCACAGACTGGGTGGCTTAGCAAGTATAAGAATTCACTCTTTAAAGCAACACAATATATTGTTATTTGAGAAATTGTCAGCATCTGACAGTGACAGCACTAGGATATTTGACATCCATAATATTTCTATATGAAAATGTAACAAACTCAGACTCCAGAATGAGTGTTGCATGGGAAGTTACAAAGCCAGAAAGATGGTTATCTGCTCTGACATATTTACCTGCTCAAGTAAAGTACAGCTTTATCACTCAGATCTTAATGTCTTACAGTTGTGGCAGTAGGCATAGTGGACAACAAATAATTTCAGGAAACGCTGCAGAAAAATTCTTTGGATAAAGTGGTAGAAAACAAATAGCACAGATATAAAAGCTCTCAGGACACTAAATACAGTGTTCTCCCCAGGAAGAAATCTGGAAAAGATCTAAAACTGCACCTAGAGCATGAAAACAAGTTCCATTCTAAAATGTACTAGCTAACATTTTAATGAAAGCACTACCTGGTTATACAAACCACCTAAGAGAAAGTGCTGTTTTTCATGAGTTATGGCAACTGTTGGGTCCTAATTCTTGTTTTTGCAGCTACATAAACTTCTTCAGAGCAGCAACTCAATATGTATATCTGATTCTGAGCTTTATTATAAATCATAGCAAAACCTCATGAATTATAATATTGCATGTTTCTGTTAAAATTTTCTCAACCTTTCAGTGAATTTTAAAACATTTCTGTTAAACTTTTGAAGATAAGAACTTAAGGGAAACCATGTTGTTTTGGGCTAAAATGTTAACATCCTTTTCAATATGGCTGAGAGATAATCTTGTGTATAGTTAAACATAAAAGGGACAAACTGAAGAACACGTATTTGCTCTTCTTGAAAAAGGACATCAAAACATTTTAGTATTTCTATTATTAGTGTAATACAATAATAACAGAAGCCACTCTACTATTCTCTGCTCTCCAGTAATTCATATTACAAGAATTACTAAGTTAATTTCAGATGAAGACCTCATACACATTTGGCGGAACCACTAACTTTGCATAGAAACTTAATCTGAAAACTGCACTAAGAAGGAAAGGATGAACACCCTTAACAAGACATCACTGCAATAAGCAACTGCAAAGGCCTGTTCTGACATTTTTATTTTATTGCCAACCTCAGAGCATAAATTTCTCTTAGCGCTTTTAAAATTACTAAAGTATCATAAAAAATTCAAGTTATTTAATTATATTGTTTTAACACTGCATTCATTTTACCTTTAGTTTTCGTCTTGCATTGAATTTTCTCAATTGTTCTACTGTTTCTGGAAGATGAATCTTGTATGCATAGCGATCTCTCTCCTTAAAAAACCCACAAAAACAAAGCAAAAGAAACATTAAATACAAGCTCTTATTATTCTCCTGATGCTTGGAAACTGGGCAAGAAGTGTACCAGCCAATGAGTATCCTAAGGCAAATGAGGATTTGTTGTAATTTAAGGAAAATTTCATGAAACTAAGAAGATTTAAAATATTTTGAAAAATCCATAGAATAAAGAATAAAAAATCCAAGAATATTTTCTTTTTGTAATTTTGCTTCCCACTTTGCAGTAAGACCCTAGCCTTTTGTTTTACTGTTGTGTTGTTGGTCTGTGGCTAGCACTGACCTTTGAAGCTGGCAGGTAAAGCAGTTCTGCTTCAAATCCCAGTGAAGCAACGTTCTCAAGCACTCTTTTAAGAGGTGCTCGACACTTCAGGTAAGCTTGGGAGATGAGGTATGTATCCAACAGAGCAGGAAGTGCCTGCTTGATGACTGGCAACGCCAGGTACTAGCTTACAAGAAGAATTCTTCATTGTAGATGCAGACAAAAATTTGCCAATGAATAGTGGACAGTGGAGGCAGAACTTGCTGCTACTCACTACTTTCTTCCCCTGCCCCAAATAATCAGAGAAGCAACATACACTAGTGTAATTTAATGTAAATGTTTGTCATCTTCTGAATCAGAGTGAAAACACTGGCAGAAGTAATTCAGTCTCTCAACAGCAGTAAAGGTATGTGTGTCTCATGCTGTATTTGGCAGCTATCTATAAATAGTTTAGAAGAAAATTCTGAGTCAGCAGGGACGGCAGTTTATTGTAGGCAAAAATGTGAGAGGACTGACAGAATGCTGGCATGAGCTTGAAAAAAAAAGTTGTGTGAAACTTAATCTTCTCTCTCCTTGTCTTTCAACATATAATGGCAAGATCAGAAAGACAGAACAGACACCAAAAGTGCTATGCTATAGGCAGAACTTGCACATTCACATTACAGAATTACCTTTTTTAAAAGCCTAACCAGATTAGTTATTCAGACAACAAAAAATGGCAAAGTTTTCTGCCAAAATAACCCTCAACCAAACTTTGGCATCTAAATGTGGTTAAGGTCACAAAGTGAGGAAAAAGTAAAATTACAAGCAGGTAAAATCAGATCACCTGACCACAGACTAGAGTATGATTATTTGGAACTCCCAGATGTGGTGTCATTCTTATGCTCTTTGAAACAGTTGATGGACTATATATGCCCCAGCAAACAGATAGACCTTTGGCTCCTTTTGAGCGGAAAGATTTGAACCTGCTGTTTCCCAGTATTCAGAAGAGTACCTTAACCACTGTTATTCCCAAGAGAAACACACTCCTGCCCTCCTTTTATAAGCTAGACCATTCTGCAGCTTGGAATACAGGAGTCAGAGCCAGAAAGAGAGCAAAGAAGTGCAAGAATGAATGACTCCATTCAGTAGCAGCTAGACCATATATTTGGAGGAGGAAGAATGTAAAAGCCTGTGCTTCCCAGGCTGGTTTTTTTGGTGTGTGTGTTTTTTTTTTTTTTTTTTTTTTTTTTTTTTTTTTTTTTTCCCCTCCAAAACAATTAGGACCTTCACTCTGACCTTAAACATGTGCTTTTAGCAACTGGGTTCCCTGACAGTGGCCTGTGCTTCCTTAAGTGTAGCCCTAATTCATTATCAGATGAGGATCTTCTTAGTTCTTCCAGTACTTACAAAATTTTCTCTTGGAGTAGAATGCACCAGAGAAGTGTATATTTCTGCCATCCAGTTTTTTACTGGTTTGTTCTGTGCGTGGCTTTTAATGGAAGGTTGTGATAAAACCTTCCTGCTGGTCTTTGGTGTTTAAGGCCTAAGACAAGGTTTGGATGTGTATCGCAGGAATCACGAACTTCAAAGGCATATGTCAGCTCTAAGGTTATGGTTCACCTGTGTGGGGTCCTTGGTACTGTAAATATCTCTTGCATGCAACCATGTAGTGACCAGTTCTGGTATATCCATTTCTGGAATAGCATTATCAAAAATCTGCACGTGTTTCTGCGGCGTATTCAGATGCTCTTGGAATAGTCATGTTTTTGTCTTCCATGGGGAGTATTTTAAAGTATGTCTATTCCTAGTTTTAGTTAATTATCTTTTAATGAAAGTGTCAGTCATATTCACATCTGCAGTATTAGGTTAAGATAATTAGATTTTCAAATGAGAAGCAATCTTTTTAAATCCCACACAGGAAAATATTTGTAGAATATTCTGATTTATAATGACATACATACATTTTTCCCTAGTTTTCATCATAACAATCCCCCCTCCCCAATAATTAAATGTGTCAGGTAAAATATAGTAGATAAAATATTCATAAAATATCAATACTTGTAGGAAAAGTGGAAGATGATGCATGTATATGCATGAAACCTGTATTGTATGCAAAGAGACTCTTTCCCTGGGCTGGTATTTACTTCATTTTGATAAGGCTGTTTACAATTGATATTGCATATTCTGTAAGGCTTTTCCTTTTACTTTGTTGGTATATCCAAGCAATTACATGGTGGCCACCAAATAAAGTGTCTTATGTTTTGTGTGACAGTGTATGTGGAGTGTATGTGCACACATGTAAATATGATGTAGGATATAAGTGTGCGCATGTGTGCTGTGTGTATGTGTAAATAAATCCATCTATCTCTGTATGGACAGTTATTCCCTATCTTAAATGTATTATCTTATTACATTACCCTTTTACAGAGGTCTCATAACATTCATTATCCCACTGCAAACATATTTTTCATTAAATCCCCATTAAAACAGAGAAAATGAAAGACAGAAAGACATATCTCCCTGATGGAATAATTAATTTGGACCCGTTTCTTTTAAGTTCACTAACAGTCAAAAGAGCAAGTGTGCCACCTCTCCCCCCACACCTTCTTTTTTTTTTTTTTTTTTTTTTTAATTTTCCCTAGCCATCTACTTTGTGTGCTTGTGCGTGTGTGTCTGTGTTACTAATGAAGTTTGCAGACTTGTGTTTGTATCCATGAGCTCTTTTCTGCTGCCCCTTCTTCTCCGGGCTGGCTCAGTGGCTCCCGCAACCCCGGCGAGCCCCCGGCAGCCGCGGCAGCTCCCGCTTCCCCGGCTCCGGGGCTGCGCGTCATTTGCAGCCCGGAGAATGTTGATCACCTCACTAATTACACCTCTCCCTCTCCTCTTCTCTCTCCTCTCCCTCTCCCTCTCGCTCGCTCTCTCTCCCCTCTCTCTCTCCTCTCTCTCTCTCTCTCCTCTCTCTCTCTCATTCCCAGAGTGCATATCGGGAATAGACACACAAAGACATGCGCACTCAACTTAATCAGCCATTTTTTTAAACAGGGCTAAAACGATAATAATTAGCAGAATAAAGACATATCGGATTTTCATTTCCTTTCCTCCTTTTCCCAACCCCTTCACAACCAAACAGCGAGACCGCGGTCGACACATGCTTTAACAACTCCCGGACCCCAAAGGACCGCTCCATGCCCCCCACTTCTTGCTCAATCATTTTTATTTTCACCCAATAAAGTTGGAGGATTATTTTTTTTATTATTTTTTTAATGAACCTTCTCTCGTTTACTTGGATGTGATCAGCTGTTAAGTAAATAAAGCAAAACAAAAAAAAAGAGGCGAAGATCCAGTAGGAACTGCGAGGGGAAATGGAAAGTAAGTTTTTTCTTTAACTTTTATTGAGTAGTTTGTGTTAAATTTAGGTCGAGTATCGATTATCTTTCCAGGCTGATCTTGCACAATCTTTGATATTTCGCTCTCTCTCTCTCTCTCCCCCTCTCCCTCTCTCCGTGCCTCTTTCTCTCTCTCTCTCACATACACACACACTCACATCCCCAGATCCCATGTATCTGTCCCCTCTCTCTCTCCCCCCTTTTTCTGACTGTTTCCCCATTTTTAGGTACAGTATTTGCTCTCATTTGGGAAGGAGGGGCTGCTTTTTCTCTCTCTCCTATTTCTTTTTCTCTCCCTCTTTCTCCTTTATTCCGGGGGTTACGTTTTGTTTGTGTGTTTTGGAATTATTATTATTTTGGTTTGGGGCTGTGGGTTTAATTTTTTTTTTTCTTTTCTCTTTTGGGCTGTAACTTTCGGATTAAATGGAGGACCCTGCTCAGTTTGCAGAAGAGGTTCGGGGGGGGGGGGGGGGCCTTCGACACTTTGTTTAACCCATTTTTTTTTTTTTGGGGGGGTTGGGGGGGGGGGGGTGGGTAAATTTTTACCCATCTCTATCTCTAGAACTCATCTTCCCAAATCTACTTTCCTTTTCCAGTTGTTCTTTTATATTAGAATTCTTTAGCCCTTTTTTCACTAGTACTCTACTAGAAGTCCTTGCTGGAGGAACTTACTAGGGATGTTCATGTAATTGTAATAGTATCCATACCTTTTCCTACCCAGGCTAGAAGGACAGTCTTTTCTTTTAGCAGATGTGCTGGCCTTGTTACCTGTGGTCTTCTCAGTCAGCCTGCTCCTTAACAAGTCAGAAAAGGAAGCTTGGCAATTAATAGGCGTTGCAGCTTCCGTTGGTTAAGATCTTCAAAAACCTCACAAGGGTCCTTCAGTAATGGAAGGACAGACTGCCTACAAAATGTGGCTTTTGGGAAGAGGACAACAAACAGAGATATTGGGATTCTTTCTAACATTAAGTAAGAATAAAGGACAGAAGAGAAATTAGCTTAACTGTCTGCCAATATTTAAGAAGCGTTGCTTCTCATGAGGAGAGTGGGATAGGAATTATTAGCTTCTGATATTACTTGAATAACATAATTAGTGATATCCCTTGATTGACTAATATATTCCAGTGAAGAAAAGAACCCAAGGACATGATAGAAGAAAATACCTACAGTCTTAAACCATAGGAGAGAAAACTGAGCTTGTTTAGTTAAAATCCTAAATATGAGAAAGAAATCAATGTCTTTTTTAGACCTCGTCATCTGAGCTAGTGCAAGGACACCAAATGTCAACCAGTGATCCCTCCTGTAACATGAAGTGTAGTGCATTCAGTCTCCTGTCACAGTACACATTTTAAAGTGTAACTAAGAGTATGCTTTTTTTAAACTCTCAGTTTCCTTGTATTTTAACATAAGGAGCTTGATCAATATTTCTCCTCTTTTTCTGCTCTTTTTGTTTGATGCTGAGAATTAATTGGTAGATGGTTTGCATTGGTAGAAGGGCATCTTGAGACTGACTTTATTCTCTGTGGTTAAGTCTGAAGACTTCCCGTGCCCAAGAGGAGGATGCCCTGAAGAAATTGGATCGTCTGAATGACTATGAGCAGCAGATTCAAATACTGCGGGATGAGATTTCCATCTTGGATGCGCAGAAGTCTGTTCTCCAAAGCAGGTAAAGGCATTATTCAGAGAATTCACTGAATCAGAAAAATTGTTCATGTTAGGTAGCATGGATTCCCTCTTCATTTGAAATTGAAATATAAACAAAAGCTTTTTGTACTTTGTTGAAGGAACATAAACTCTTTAACTGGTTTCTCCTAGTGCCCAAATGTTTTAATTTTAGGAAGTTGTTTTAAGTTTCTGGCAAAGCGGCAAAGAGAGCAGCTTTACAAAATACACTGAGGGAAACTTTAAGGAATAAAAAGAGATGACTGGGTTGTTTGTTTGTGGTTTTTTGTTTGTTTTTGTTTGATTGTGGGTTTGTGGTTTGTATTCCTCTTGGAATACTGTACCTTTACATGGCAGGATTTGCTGTTCTATTCTCACTTGTCTGACTTTATAACACTTCAGTGGTATTGAAAGAGGAACAAATTTCCAAAGTATTACTAGGTGAGTGTATTTCCCCAGAACAAAGTTCTCTGCGATATGCACTTTAGGAATTACTTTAATTTTATTGTTCAGGCTCTAGCTCATAAAATGTATTGACACAAATGCCCTCGTATTAGAATAACCAGCTGCATCTTTACTCCTTTGATTACATTGGCCCAGAATCTCGGCTTACCCTGGCAATAATTAAATTGACACAAAACTCTGTGCACTAGGGGAAAAAAAAAAACCAAACCCCAAGCATCTGAGGATGGTGCAGTGACCCCATGCTGCTTTACATACCTGTCGTAGGCTTGCACGGAGCTGCTCTCCTTCCCCACGGCACAGTGAGACAAAGTCACCTGGTCCACTTACCCTGAGGAGCTGCTCGCCTGGCCGAGCCAGGCGTACAAATGCTTCGCGTCGTGCCTGCCTGGTAGCTCGCTTTGGTGACATTTATGCTCAAGAACGCTTGGATGCAGAGACCCTTTTGAGAACATATATCGGTGACATGGAGATGGTGCAGAGGATAATATATGTTGCAGCTGTGGTAAGAAAAAAAAAAATCTTGTTTTGCAAGTTGGAAGTGTTTTATAAATATTATGGCTGGATTGGATTAAACTGTGTGTGAATTAGCATTTCTGTGAAGTATGGAGAGGAAGCTTATTTTCTTTTTTCCCTTTGATTTTTTTTTTTTTTTTCCTTTCTTTCCCTCACATTTTGACATGGAACTCTCAATTTAGTGTCCTTTTCTGACATCAGAACAGCGTCAGTGAGCTGTGGTGCAGGTGCTATAAAGGGGTCCATAAGAAGACTGCATGGCTCTGAAAGGCAGATGACTCCTTCACTGAACAACACAGCCTCATTTAGATGAATTATTCTGGGAATAGTACACTTACTTTAGAAAGCTAATTTTTTTTTTTCACAGCATGCTTCCCTCTTGCCTGTAGCTATGTGCTTCTCTAATTTTATTGAGTCCCTTGAAATTACCTAAATACCTCACATTTACTATGAGGTCAGTTTTGAAGAAGTCTGTTTTCATTTTTCTGTACTTAGTCTTCTTTTCTATAGATCTGATGCAGTACATGCTGTGTCAGAGAGGCAGTAGTGTGTCTATTAATCTGTGTTATCCCAAGCACATTTCACTTACTGAAGGTTTTATTCCCCCCCCCCCCCCCCCCCCCCCCCCCCCGCCCCTCTATCCCCCCCCCATTACTCTTTTTTTTTCCTGTCACCAAAGTCGCCCC
>JANHGN010019676.1:2874-59286 GCA_024605025.1 Megaceryle maxima | reverse complement strand
CAAATTCAATTCAAAGTGGAGCTGCTTTACTCCGTTTGTGCAGCTCCACTTGCCAAACTGCCCTGGCAAAGTGGTGTCATGGCTCAGCTCAGGAGAGGAGGGGGGAGTGAGAAAGGGAGGGAGAAAAAGGGAGATCAAAAGAGATAAAGAAAATTAACAAAGTCCAAGTGGTGCTGGTAAAGCAAATGGCAGATATGGGCAAAGAGCAGCAAACCATGGGCACGTGTCATGTTGGTCACACCTGTTAGGAGACAGCAGGTTTCTTGATAGAGCTTCTCAGAACCTGCCTGGTGTGTAGGTCTCCAAGGAGCCTACTTTTTGGTGCTGGAGCTGACTATACTGAAGTGTAAGGTGTATGCAAGGGGATCGTTTGGAAAACATGTTTGCATTGGCCCTCACAAAAGGCTTGCAGCCCAACAAAACTCATCTTGATGGTTTCCCTTGTCAATGCCACTGAGTTCATAGGAAAAAAAAACAAACAAACAAAGAAAAAGCTGCTAATGTCATGCAAGGAGGGACAGGTTTTGCTAAACACAAACCAGAAAGAGGGTCTCTGGAGGCTCAAGCAGCGTTTATGGGACTTGGTTTGGACTTCACAGCCTGCTCAGCTGCAGGAAAGGGATGTAGCCTGAGATTTTTGTTAGCTTACTTGGTCATAAAACAGCCAATTAAGTCTGAAACTCCCATAAGAGGATTTCATTTATTTCAGCTGGACCCCATATGTGCACTCTTTCTCCAGCTGGCCAGCAGCCAGGTCCACTAGAGCAGCCTTGGTGTTTCCTACCTGGAGAGGCTTGTAAGCACTCAGTTGGTTTCCACTTACACTCTATAATGGAACTGGAAGTCAGGACTCCTGGGTCCTTTTCCTGCCTCTATCTCCACCTTGAGGTATGACTTCAAATAAATCATTTCCCTTCCCTGTGCTTGCAATCTGTGAAACACAGCTAATGATACTCTCCTACCTTTTAAGATTGCTCTGAGATTCTCTGTAATCGCAGGGTGGTATTATTGTAGCAATCGTTCTGGACTTTCCCGGTTCAAAAATGATTTTCTGAGCTCTGATTGTGTCGAAGGCTGGTGTTTGCTGATCTGAGGCAGAGCAGTGGCCAGAGGGTAAAAGATGAAGAGGCAGGATATGAGAGGTCTGGGATCAGCAAAGATTATAGCATCCGAGGAAGGGTATGATGAACAAAAGGAGAGATCCAACCGGGTTAATATTATGTCAGGAATAGTCTTTCCAATGTGTTATTCACCAGTAAGGCAACAGAAACATTTTCTTCTTCCTGAAACCTGTTGGGAGTTCTGGGTTTGGCACTCCAAAGGGCGGGGTAGTACCTGAGCTCTTGATTTGTAACGATAATCTGGCACCTTATTCAACTCAAAGTAAATCCTTATTGATTGCATCGCATTAGATCATCAAAATTATGATAGCAAAGGGTCTTTCAGATGTTTCTCCAGGCTTGAGCACATTGAGTAGGCAGTCGAAGTACAGCTTTACAGATACAGGGAATGGAAAGAATCGAGGTTTGAGTTTTCTGTGGTAGGTACAGAGCCACCGCCTGTGTCTCCCAGCTGTTGAAGAAAAGATCTGGCCAAATTTAGGCTGTATATACTTAGACTCCAGTACAGGATGTTCTGGGTCATTTCACACTGGGGAAGATGTCAATGTTTAATTGAGACTGAAAAATGGAAGAGAAACAAAGGCGACTGAAGGCCTAAATGGGGTTTGTCTACGACTGCCCCATGTGGCCAGAATTCTCAGAAGGTATTTGGCCTGGGGAGGGATGTTAACGGCAGGAGTATTGTAGAATTATATGTGCTATAGTGAAAAGGAATTTATTGCTCTTCTTGCCTTATCTCATAATATGAGAGCTATGGTCTTATTCCATTAGATTAATGGTTAGGCAAATTTAATACAGGTTAGAATGAGAAAACAACCCGCCGCACCTGATGTACTGTGTAGTGAGTCCATAGAATTCGGTACTGCAGGAGTCAGACAGTGGTATGCTGCAGCTGGAGTTAAAAAAGAGCCCTGTAATTTTACAGCCATTAAGAGCATGTCATTATACCTGTGAATGGGGGAATGGAAATCTCAAACTTCAGAATGCGGAGAAAGAACAGCCTCAGGAAAGAAATTTCCCCATCTTCTCCCATCACCTTTCACACTGCCGGGGAGTTGTATTAGACTGGGTTATTGCCATTACCCTTGGAATTGCCTGCTGGCAGCCACCGTAATGTATGCAGGTGTTCACTGGAGCAGTGAGGCACGTCCAGGAACATGGTCTCATTCAGTTTACTGAACAACGCTGTGTTTCCTTGTAGGCTTTGAGAGCTCACTTGCTTATTGAGCACAGGAAATATTTGCTGCCTGCACCCTGAAATGCAACAAGCACATCATTCCCCACACGCAGATCTCCTCTGTCTCCAGGGGGTCTGGCCAGCAGCAGACAAGAAGAAAAGCAGTGCACTTCTGGTGATTTTCAACTGATAGTCCCTCTTCCTCTCGAGGCCTTTTTTGCAGTTGACTTCTCATGGTTTGAGAGGAGAGTGATGGGTGTTCAGCATGGCACCTTCCCCACGGGGAACCAGTTCCACATAAGGCAATACTTACTGGGCTTCCTAAAAGCAAGCTAGAAGGAACTATATTTCCATGGAGGCAAACAGCATCAGGAGCTGCAAGAGACCTCCATGCAAATCATTTCACCCTCTAAATTTTCACAGATCCATGAGATCAGATGAGCTGGGAAATCTGGAGCTCCTTTCACAGTTTCCTTTTTCCCAGGAAGAACCATGGCATTTGATTCCCAATGCCATGCCCCTGTCATCTACAGAAATAGCTCCTCATGTTTAGGTGAGGAAGGCTGTCATAAAAGGGCATCCAGGGTCAAGGAAAGATGTCACGGATATGGCAAGCACCCTGAGAGCAAATGGGACACTTTCTTGGGTGATGTATCTTCATCTCCCTTAGTTCATGGTTCATCTGCACCTTCATCCCCAGCAGCTAAATGGTGACAGTTTGGTTTGTCATGTTCCTAAGAATGAGCCACACATGGGAACTCAGTGCCTTTACCACCTGCCTTTACCTTCAAAAATGGAATTAATCTGGATTTAAATTGTCATTGCTTCTGTGCTGTGTGAGGAACTGGGGAATAGATTTCATGTTTTAGTCAGGTTCTATTCTGGTGGAGAATTAGAGCCTCATAAAGGAGGCGCAGAATTTATTCAGCATGTTTGAGGCAGACATCCTTCCTATAGGATGCCTTCAATACAATCCTTTTTATTTTTACAAGCAGAACACAGTGAAACAAAACATTTGCACACATCAGCACCCAAAGCTCATGGCCCGAGTGCTCAGCTGGTACAAACTGGCACAGATTAGTGGCTGGCAACACAACTGCTCCCACTGGTACTGCACAAAGAGGTGTCAGCGCTGCCCTTGCTTTGCTCTCACACGTCTCTGACGTTGCTCCCAACTCGTGCAATCACACTTGCATCTCCCTGCAGCTCACTCAGCTCCATGTGGACTCCTTTGCCAGTGTGCTCACAGTACTGCAATGTGCAGTGTGAGTTATTTCCTCCCCTGCGTGGCTGAAAACTTGTTGTGCCACCTTCTGCCTATAGTCATGGGGAAACACGGTTGGCTGATAAGTAGTGGGAATGTTCTGGAGAGCATCCCCTGCACATAAGGGGAGAGATTAACCTTCCAGCCACCAAAAAGGCCTTAGGAACAGCCAGCTCAGGACCCGAAGTAAAATGTTGGTTTATCCCATGGCTCAAACTTCCCTTCTTGCTTCCCTGAGCTTTCTGGCTCCACTGAGATTACAAGAGGAGCACACACCTCTCTGCTCTGTGCACTCCTGCTGCCGGCTGTTCGGCTCTTCCGCCAGCCTCACCAGCATCCCAGGGTCCAAATGGCCTTTTTCCAGCTCAGCTAATCTGTCACTGCTGAATCTGTCAGCTGGCAGATAATGTATGTGCACGAGCTCCGAGGTGGGCAGGGAGGAATGGCACGGACCCAGGATTGACAACGCACGCATCCAGGGGAGGGGGGGTAAAAGATGCAAACGTGATGCTTTTCTCTCTCCATTTATAGCAGGCTCTCCAGCACAGTACGGGGGGAGTAGCCCACAGGAGGCTGGTGGTTTTGTAGAAGCTTTTGCTGATACTGAATTAATCCAAAGTTTTCAGTCTCGCTGCAAAGCTCCCCTGCCCCCTGAGCAACCTGCGTGGCCAACACCTACCAGAAAATTAAAAGCAGGGTGTCTGGGACAAAGCCAGCTTTTCAGGTGCAAATCTCATGCTCTCCTCAGTTCCTTTGATGGTGCTTCTTCCCAGCTCCCGGGGCCTGCCACTGCAAGTGAGCAGATCTGAGTCTCTGGGTGCCCTTGTCACATTGAGCTGGTGGTGTAAATCCATGAGCTGTGCATGTGTGCATCCCAGAGTCCCCAGCTAAACCCCATCCGCACAGTGCAGAGGAGCTGCAGGAGTGGACCCTGTGTGGCAGGAGCCCAAGCTGGCACTGCTTCAGCTGGAGACCATCCACCGGTGACAGGCCATGTTAAGGCTGTGTTTCACAGCTTGTGAATCCCTGTCAGTACCTGGGTGTCTCTGGACTCTACATGGCAACCAACCCCCTGCTACGGCCTCTAGCCTCCCGGGGTAGACAAACCTCCTTATCATTAACCATCTCTAGAAGTCCTGCCCCTTCACACGCAGGCCACCATCCGCTCCCTGCAGAGCAAGCCATCCATTTCAAAAGCCATGGGTCAAGCACCACATAGGACACCCAGTAAAACACATTCAAAACAATGCTCTGGCAAGTGATTATGATGATCCCTGCCTCAGAGATCAGCGACAGGACTCACAGAGCAGTAAAGCTCATCTCTTAGTATCAGCGGCAGGACAAATCTGAACTCTTGCATCCACGTCCAGTTACCTAGGACACGTCCCATACCAAGAAGCACAGACCCACACACGCTTCTGGAAAGCCCAGGAACATTGCTGGCTGTGCATCGGAGCAAGCACTGCCTGGTGCATATAGGGTGAAAGGCTCGACATTGAGCTGATGAAGCAAACACCACGCGGCATCGCTGCCGGCAGCACACCGCCCGGGAAGACGGAGCGTGCCGTGGTGAGGCAGCCTCCAATTGCCCAGAGCTGTGACAGCTCTCGTGCTGTCATCTGAATCACTATGTCAGCTGGACACTTATCACCAAGAAAATAATAAACACTTGGAAAGAGGGCACATCGATGCTGCACGTGGCCTTCAGAACAGGCTCGGTTCCCCCACCAAAGGAGCAGGTGTTTCTACTTGATGCTCTTCTTGTGAAGCCAGAGAGGCAGAGTCTCACGGCATGTTTCTGGTGACACAGAAAGTAAACAGTAATTTACCACCCACACTGCTCTCAAGTCCTTGCTAAAGAGTTGGGACCTGACATTACCTCCCTGAGACTGACAGACGTTGGGAATGACTCTGTGCAATCTGGTTGCTGTAAAGCTGTCCTGAGGACTTCCTATCTTCTGTGGTGGCCCCAAAAACTGTCAACCTTTGTGTCTGGATTGGAGGCCAGGGATTTTTGCTGATCTACATCTGCAGATTTATTGAAGATTTTCATAATTTTAACCAAATTTTGCTCTCCTTTGCACTGAGCTTCCCCAAACATCTGCTGGCTCTCCAGTTCCAGCTCTTTGGAGCAGGTTGAATGTGCATCTTCTGCAGGATTGCCTCCACGCAGGGTTAGAGCCTCAGTCAGCATAGGGAGAACTGACCCATCTGCATCACATGGAGCTCCCTCATGGGACACTCAGTGGGATCCCTTCCCCCTAAATTCAATTGGCCAGAAATGAAGCGCTCAGTATAAACCTATTGTCTGGACTTTTTCTATGGTCACTGGAGAAAGATTGGCATGTCCCAGGACAAATTATTGCCATCATACAGCGGGTGTCTAGGGAAGGAAGGGTTGAATTACTACCTCATTAGGGCTATGCAAAACAGCAAGAACATGAAACTCGCTTGATTTGGCTAAAAAAACCTGATCTGCCCCTGGGGTAGGTTAGTAAAGCTCTTCTAAACCATGCCAACAGCACATTTGGATTGATCAATAGCCCTGGCTCAGCTCTCCTTGATATGCAGCAGTGCTCATCTACAGCAATTACCTAAAAGCCTGGGAAGGGGAGGAGATCAAGTAATTTAGCAAGGGGACAGGGCCCTTGCATTGATTAAAAAATGTAATGGGATCTTTGAGATGGCTTCAAAGTTGCCCCCGAGGTACTTCATCAGATAGCGGCAGAAGTCAGAGCACTGCTGGAGCCTTCTCTCTGTTCTCCAGCCCAGCAAACCAAATGCAGGCAGGGAACTTCTTTCAGGTGCAGACAGTGGTTTGCTGGGAAGGGGTCGTCTCTATGGCCCCGTTACAACAACAGGGGATTGGGGACTAAAAGAGGGTGAGGTGCACCAGAGAGCAGAGAGCATCGGGACAGAAAGAGGGGCAGGGCCAGCATGTTTAAATCGATGGAGCAATCAGTCGGAGGCTAAAGCAATTTTGAGATTAGGCCTCCTTTATGGAAAGCAGTGATCTCTTTTTGATGAAAAAGCCACCCCAGCCTATTGTTGTAATCTTACCTCTGCTCAGGCAGTTTCCCTCTGTCTCGTGGCTGACCCACTTCCTTCAGCTCCTTTGCTTGTTTCCTTCAAGTGCAGTTTTAGCTCCAAACCACATAAACACCTTGTTTAAATTGCTTTAATCTCCAAGTGCTCTTTCTATTGATTTGAAACAGTTAAGCTGTCAATCAGCCCTTTCTCTTCATACTGTGGACTAGGAAGGAAGATTAAAATAACAAACAAACAAGAGGTGGATGGGCAGGGAAGTTAGTCTGAATTTTGCAGGGGATGCCAGCTCTTAGGAGCCTGGAAACAGGTAGAAATTAGGTCCTTCTAGACACTGAACTGTGCAGAAAGACCCTACGCAGAGTGGAGGGCAGAGTGTGATGCCTTGCGATGCTCTGTTCTTTAGCTAATGCATTCAGACACTCACACTGCTAACGTAGGATCTGGACAGCTCTTCATGCTAAGTGCTGTGCAAATACTTCTAGGAGACAACCTCAGTCTTACAAAGTTTGCAGATAAAACAGACAAAAAGAAAAAAAGTAAGGCAGGTGAAGAGCTGCACAGAAAGAAGTAGTTTTTCCAAGGGCAGTGCTGAATCCCAAGAACCACTGTCTGCTGATGAGGGTCTAGCACCTCATCAAAAAAACTCAATAAACATTATTCAGTCTGATTTTTGTGCAGTAGTGAGAGAGGGAACAGACCTGCACTGTTACAGATACACATGGCATCTGAAACCCAGCCTGCTTGCAGCTCTGCCCCTGAAGGCTGTGCAGAAATGCCATTGAGGAATCATAGAATCACCAACTGGTTTAGGTGGGAAGCTCATCCAGTCCAACCCCTCTGCAGGGAGCAGGGACATCTGCAACTAGAGCAGGGTGCTCAGAGTCCCCTCCAACCTCCCCTGCAATGGTGCCAGGGATGGGGCAGCGACCACCTCTCTGGGCAACCTGGGCCAGGCTCTCACCACCCTCAGCATCAAAAATTCCTTCCTTCTCTCCAGTCTAAATCTCCCCTCTTTTAGCTTAAATTCCATCACCCCTTGTCCTGTCACAACAGGCACTGCTGAAAAGTCTGTCCCCATCTTTCTTTTAGGCCCCCTTTAAATACTGAAAGGTCACCAGAAGGTCTCCCTGGAGCCTTCTCTGCAGGCTGAACCTCCCCAGCTCTCCCAGCAGAGGGGTTCCAGCCCTCCCAGCATTGCTGGGGCTCCTCTGGCCCCGCTCCACCAGGTCCCTGTCTCTGCTGTGCTGAGGGCTCCAGAGCTGGCCCCAGCACTGCAGGGGGGTCTCCCCAGAGGGGCAGAATCCCCTCTCTCAACCTGCTGCCTACGCTGCTGGGTGTGCAGCCTAGGGTGCCATTGGCCTCTGGGCTGTGAGCACACATTGCCAGCTCATATCCAGGTTTTCACTCCCAAGACCTTCTCTGCACAGCTGCTCTCAACCCCATCATCCCCCAACCTGGGTTGATACCAGGGGTTGACCCACTTGTCAAGCTTGTCCAGGTCCCTGTGGATGGCATCTCATCTGTCAGGCATGTCAACCACACCACTCAGCTTGGTGTCATCTGCAAACTTGCTAAGGGTGCACTCGATCCCACTGTCTGTGTCACTGATGAACAGGAAGGACATCTGAGCTGGACCACTGAAACTGCGGATGCTCTTGCAGGCGGTGGATACATCCCTTGGCACTCTCCCTCGCTTGGACAGCATACCAGGCCATCTGCACTCAGGACAATCCTGATGGCAAGCTTGAAGCAGCAAGCTATTATTTCATCATTACAGCAAGGATAATGACAGGGCCAGAGAGGCTGATTGCTGCTGGAGAAGTCAACGGTCAAGGAACTAAGAAGGAGAATAAAGATGTGAGGCACGGCACGTGTGACTTTGCAATGGGTTTGCAGCTGGCTTAGCCTTGCTCTAGTCAGAGTATTGATTGCAAAAATAATGCTGAGGGTCTCTAGTTAGAGTGGAAATGCACTGAAGTCCAGTCCAGTGCTAGGCTCTGGAAAATCCACACTCTGAAAATTCATCAATTCATCACATTATGCAAAGCCAATATTAGACACGGCAGCACTCAGATACCACAGGGGCTTACTCTGCTATGGACGGGCTGAGGAGAAACCCCTCTTCTTCCCCTCACTGTAAAAGTTGTTTTTGCAGCCTCAAGAGTGTGATAAGGACTCACCCTGTACTCAGCTCATGAGTGAGATACCAAATTTCCTAGGACTCTTCTCCTTGCACCCAGTGCAATTGGATTTTCAGGGACATGCTTCTCCTGCATTGGCTGCTGAAACCCTCTGAATGTTGTGGCCTGGGAGGGACAGACAGGGAGATGACAAACCTGGAGGGGCTCATGGGTGAGGAGCAGCACTGGCAGCAGTGCTCTGCATTCTCCAAGGCAGAGCTGCCAGTCCAGCAGCTAGAGCACACAGGGATTCCTGGGAAAGGTTTGCAGAACAAAGAGGCCTGAAATTGATTGGGTCATACATTTGAATGCTTAAAATAATAATAATAAAAAAACCCTTCTCTGAATGGGTTTCTTTCCCCTCAAGCAATTCAAGCAGCTGCTCAATTTCCATTTGGCCTCAAGATCCTTTTATTGATGTGCTATAAAAATTTGCATGTGGTGGAAAGGTTGCTGGAGAGCTCGCAGTGAGAGGGTCACACCTTTGTAGCTACAGGGGCTGAGGAGATTGCATTTTCTTCTTCTGACTTTTGGGAGCAGAAGTGGGAATAAAGATTGGGGCAGAGGGGTCACAGAGGAACCAGTGCAGATAAAAAGAGAAAAGATCACTGCCTGCACAGTATGAAGCAACTGTCCAAAGGCAGTGTCCTACCATACAGCTCACTAGTCCACTCTCCAAAGGTGCCACTCTTAGGTACAGAATAAGGTGGAAGTCCTAAGAGGAAAGTCCCTGGTGATGAGAAGACTAAAGATGACATAATGAATTTAAATACAGGGTAGATCTAAGGTGAGGTGGACAGCTGGCCTTTCACCACTGACTGTACAAACACTTCCCTTTTAAACCCTTACTGATTTTCTTTGGGTAAATGGGAGTAGAAAGGGAAGGATGGTGTCAGAAGGATTAATGGGATTTTCAGTGTGAAAGGCAAGGCTGAGGGTGGTGGGGGGTGGGCAAGCTGCTTCTGCACCAGGGAGCTTCAGGAAATCCTGACACCTCAGAGGAAACTTTCTGGAGGCTGGTAGGAGTCACCTCTACCCAGGGAGCAGTGTAATATGGAGAAGAAAGAATATACCTCAGCACTCCCTTCCTGATGACAGAGCAAAGAAAAAAAAACTCCAGGAAAACAAGCAAATTTCAAGGAGGGAAAAGAGAGAGGCTATAAACCAAGCAGATTTTATATATATATACACACACAAACACACAGACTGGATTGATTTCGTAGAGGACTTCAATCATATGAATAAAGATGACTTTCCCCAGCTCCCCTCTCCCAGTGGTTCACAACTGGCTCACAGCCATCGTGATGTCGGATCAGAGGATTGGTTTGTTTGCACACTGGGTAACAAATCCGCTATTTGGGCAACAATTGGGCACAGCAGCAAGGGCCAGAGCACCAAATGGTGCCGCCAGAACTGACACTGTTGGATGAAGGCTACAAGAATGGGACTGAAAGGGGCCTGGGGAGAAGTACAAACTCAAATAGAAAAGGACAGCACCGGGACCACAGCACAATGACTTAATCTGTGGGTTTGTTCTGCTCTGTAGGGGGGGCTGATGTGACACCCACACGCTGAGCAACAGCTGGCAACATCTGCCACAGCTCCTCCTCTTCTTCTTCAGCTTTCAAACACTTGCTGTCCTCATCAGTTCTTCTTACTTCTCCTCCCCTTGCACTTCCTGACTGCTGCAGTTTGCTTTTTTTAATGAAGTCCCTTATCGGGGCTTCAAAGGGGAGGTGCACAGAAGTCAGGAAGAGGAGGGAGTGGTGCCTTCCAGTCTTTCAGGTTAAAATTGCAAACACACACATATGCATACACATTGAAAAAGCAAAGCAAGGAGGGAAATCAATAGCCCTGGTCAAAACTCATTTTCAAATCTGCACAAGCCTGTGATTAGTAGAGCCCCACAGAAGCCACTGTGTCCAGTCTTGATCTGATCCTTAAATGTCAGCCTGGCAGAATCATAGAAAAACAGGGATGAGCAGGACTTCCAGATGCCACCTAACCCATCCCCTTGTCCAACAGCCCCATATGCAAGAGATTCACCAGTAGCAGGCAATACCAGCTCCTTTGTACGGTTTGGTGCTGGGTTTGGACTAGAAGGCGGCAATGGGCAGAACCTGCTTTCTTTACTGCATTCACCTCACCCCTGAAGGCCAGGGTGTCCCAGGATCTCCAGCATCAGCAGGGCTGATCACATCTCCTCATCGCCAGCTCTGCCAGTGGCCTTTAGCATCTTCCCCAGTGGGTTCAGAAGGGGTGGGGAAAGCAGAGAGGGATGATCTTGTATGGAGGAGGAGTAAATTCAGACAGTTCTAAGCTTGTCTCCCAATTTAGTGATTTGTTTGTTTGTTTGTTAACCTGTATTTCATTGAATGACACCTTACTGTCATAGTCAATAAATAAGTAGTTATGGGGTGGGAGAGTGGAGGACCAAGCAGGGGAAGATGAGGATATGAGAATGAGAGAGTTTGGAAGTGAGGAAAATAAGCTCTGGGCCACCTGAGCTCATTTCTGAAGGTGGACATAACAGGTGATTAGCAAAGTCTAACTTAACAGCTATTATCTCCTCCCTAGCTCACGATCTAAATGTCAGCTTCCTGCAGCAGGGAGAGGACCACTAATGGCAAAGCAAGGAGGGGCAAGGAACTTCCAAATGAGCTTGACATTTTCTTAACCTGAAACAAACCGAGGCTGTGAAAGGCCAGGGAAGGAACCCATTGGAGTGACTGAGAGAGCTGTAAAAGAAGAACAAGACCTTGCTTAAACACAGCCATTTGTAATGGGCTGTCGAGCTGAGACAGAGGGTGAGTTGTAGGAGTCTGCACTGGGAGGGGGTGCCAAGAAGATGGGTGGAGGAACAGATGCGTTCACAATCCCTTTTGGCAAAGAGGATAATAACATTTGCCTTCTTAAAAGGAATACTGATGAACAGTTAGTAAGCCTGGGCTGGGCTGCTTTCCATAGGCTCGCTGTCTTCTCTGAGGGCTCTTCACATGGGAGGGTTGGAGAAGCAGGACCTCTGAGCTAAATAAAAAAGCTGCACAGCAGGAGCAATTCCCTTTCTTGCAAAACTCAAAATTCAAAGAAATTTTTCATCCTCCTCAGGGCAAAAATGAGATCTCAAAATTTTATGAGCTGAACTGGGAAGGGGAGCACAGCAAACAGGTTCCCTCAGATGACTCAATATATTGGTGATCAGCACAGCCGCCTAAGACACAGCAAATGCAGATTCAAGCCTTAGCCTCAGCCTGGTTCAGATCAAGGCTGGTGTACGTCATAGCTTGGACACTACTGTGACTCAGTTCTCCATCTCTGCCCATTAGACTTGTCCCAGTTAGGAATTCATCTAACCTGGTTCATCCGCCCCCACCCAGCAAGAGCTGATGTCAGCCCATGAACATTTTTCAATCAAAATCCATTTCAGGGGAATGGAGTCAAAGTAAAGGATCTGTGGTGCTGTGTCAGACCACAGGTTCCTTGACCCCTGCCTCAGAGAGCAGACCGCAAAGCTTCAGAGACTAAGATCAGGGCACATAAAGAATGACCCTTTACTAACTTTGGAAACCGACCCTTTGGCCAGTTTCCAAAGTTACCTCTAGTTACGTGTAGCTTTTGCCACTGGAAGAACAGTTGGGTTTGAGATGCACCTCAACCTATTGAGCCTCCTGGAACTTTCCTTGAGCCAACAGTCACCGCATTATTTTTGCTGCACGTAGGTACGTGCATGGTTTAGAAAAAGCTCCTTATTACAGTTCAGTGGAGAAGAACAGACCATATTTTACCAAAGATGTGCTTGTAAGGTTCATTATTGATTTTAATGTACCTATGCCAAGAGGCAATGATGGGCACTGTTTTTTATAGAGAAGGAAGATTAAATATACTCAGTCCTTGCCACCTTAGCAAACATTTATCCATTCAGTTGTGTGTGATGAGAAGTCTCTATTCCAAAGAAGGAATTAAATTTTAATAGGACAGAAACATGTTTGTAGGACTGTCATGGCCCAGGGTTGGAACAGACCAGAGCACTGGAGGGAAACACCAGAGGCTGCTGACAGCACAGAAACACAAGGCGATAACTTGAGCCTGAAACAACTGCTTGTGGGGAAGTAGGTGATGCAGGACAGGATGGATGTGGAGTGCCTTAGCTAGAGAGGGTAGAGGAATTCTCTGCTCAGAAGTGAGGCAGAGCAGCCCCAGCATCGCCCTGGCTGTAGCTACTGCTTACAAATGTGATGCAAAAATTACAACGAAAGCCAGAAGATCCCAGTAGAGACAAGATTCCTCACTGGTGCGTACTCATCGCCATGGCCTTCCCCAGCAGCAGGACCCAGTCTGCAGGGCTGTGTTTACAAAGAAGCCTCTTCTCTTCTTTGCAGATGGGCTTTGCTCCAGTTGGGGAATGTTTAATCCTTCCTGGTAATGCCAGCTAAGCTCAGCACTAATGAGAAGGTCAATAATCTCTGAGCTTGGGCAGAGAAATGCTAGCACAGCAGGTGAAACCTTGGCTGGGATCTTCAGGTTACTGCCCAGGGTGTTCAGGACCAGCGTGAAGTGTGTGTTATAATGTGCAGCAATGAATTGGACCAGCGGAGGCTGGCAAACAGTTTGTGCAACTCGCACCTCCTCTGCTGTGCTCGGTACCACAGAGCGGGCACAGCAGAGGCTGCTGCTCACCCGCTGCACACCAAGGTTCACTCCATGCTCCAGCGAAGAACTCACTTTACCTCCTGCCCTTTAGTGGCCTGTGCAGCTTCTTACTTGCAGTCATTACCAGCCACGATCTGGATTTAATGAGGCCAGAGTTCACTGGACGAAATAAACGCAGGTCCCCGAACCCTTTAAACCAAAGCTAATGAAAAATATATGCTCCCTCACTCCTGCTCTCATTTTCACATCCTGCAAATTATCTGTGCTAATGCACGCAACTCTCTGCTCCTCCACGGCTTCAGATGCTGAACTTTGAGTCTTTGTCACATCAGCCAGCACCAAGTAATTCCGTACAGAAGTCTGACATTTCCAGTTGAAAAAAATAAATTGATTAAAATTCAACAGGCATGCAGTGTTCAGCTTTTAAAGGTCGGCGAATCTAAGGAACTATCAACTGTAAAATAATTCAGCATTTAGAGGGGAGGGGCAGCTGGGGGGAGGTTCCTGGGAAGAGGGAGGGAGTGCAGAATGTTGGGATCATTTAGTGCCCGCATTTCACTGTCAAGAACATAATTACAGGCAAATTGATTATCGTGTAATGAAAAAGGTCCATCTTCCTGAGCGTCACAGCCAGATCCTATTTCACCTCCCCGGGCCCTGCGCAGTGCAGACGTGGGGAGGTGACGGAGAGCGTCACCCACTCCTGTGGGTGAGTGTCTGCAAAAGGACCTTGGAGAATGAAGGTGGATGATGGCGTTTCTGCTGCCTCTCATGTTGGAGACTGGATCAGGCTCATCCAAAGAAAACTTTCAGTCATCCAGTAGAAAGAAGAAGGGTCAGGCCACCTGGTGCAATAGCAGCAGAAAATCCCTACCGAGAGCTGCTTGTCACATGGGAAGTGTGACTTCACCCAGGCACAGGTCCCCTTTCTAGCACACTGCTGTCTATTTGGTCCTGCAGGTTTCCTGTGACTTCTCTGTTACTAGGAGGCTCCACTGGATATGGAAGCCAAGATGGACAAGCACAGCCAAGTAAGTGAGCTGCAGAGAGGAGTACTGGTTCCAGAGGAAGCCAGGTCAGGGTTTCAAGAACTGCCCCATCCATCTCACTTCACTGAAGGTCTACCAAGACCTAAATTCCTTATCTTGAAGTTGCCCCAGTTCTGCTATCTGGATTTTGATTTTTGAGGTCTGTACTGTGCAGTTTTGAGTAAGATCAGGTTGCACGAACAGGAAGCAAAGCCCCTTAGCACCAACCTTGATGGACCACCAACATTTACATGAACATGGATACTCAGTTCTTCAGTCTGAACTGCCTTTGATGTGCTGCAAGCTACTAATCAGGACACTGTTCCTTTGACTGCACTGTACATGTATGAATCACAATATCTAACACACTTCTCCTCTTCCTTCTCCCACCCTCTTGCTAAAGATCTTTGTTCTTCACACCCTTTTGTGCATGAACTTGAGACCAGCTCTTTCCAGCCCAAAATATGTTTGGTTTCACTGTTCTGTTAAGTCAAGAAATACATGGGAAACATCTCCCAGAGCTTAATGGCAGAGAGCAGAGGAGGGGTTGGAACCCACCTGGGTGGGGTTTGGGGCAGTGACCTGTGGGCAATGGACACTTGACTTTCTGCTGGCTTTCTGACCCACAGTTTAGCAGGAAGTGGGCAGTGTGATGCTCTATTGCCTTTCCCAAGGACAGGATCACAGCCTGTTGTACAATCCAACTGTGACCCCTACAGGTCTCTGAAAGGAGAATACTGATCTCCTCAGAGGCAGGAACAGAGTGAGAAATAGAGGATCTTCTCCATCCCCATCACTCAGTAACCCTGAGTATCAGGGTAGGGTTGATGTGCCTGTGATTCATTATTCCTTATAATATCAAATTCCCAGCTCACACTGGTGTCATGCCATTGATTTTAGTGGCAACAGGAACACTGTGACTGAGGGGAAAAACATGGTCCATGAAGTTGCCAGTGAATCGTGCCCTCCAGGCCAGAGACCACCAGAAGGACACACCTCCAGGGAGCAAAAATACACATCAAAGGAGAACAAGAGGACTCCTACTACAAGGTGGCTGTAGGAAGCTTCTCCAGGGAAAACTGTGGCCAAACCAACCTTGAAAATCTGAAATAAGGGGAAAAGAAAGATAAGAGCCAGCAGGTACATCACTGCTCCTCCGTCTACCACCCAAATGCTGCCGTGTGTCAGTACAGAGGAGAGGCAGAGGAAAGGGAACACTGTGTTGTCTTCATTTAGAATGGTCCCAGACTAATCTCTGCTAAGTCAGCTCCATCCCTGGGCCTCTGTCTTGCCTTATCTTAGCAGGAATCCACTACAGGGCAAGCTCCTGCTAAGCTTTTGACCTCACTGGAAAAGTCTCCCTGCCCTTTACCCTGCCTAGTGAGATTCTTTTGCAAGCAGTGGGATACCCCCATCCCCACACTATCTCCACCCATTGTATTAACTCAACAGAGGGATTCAGCTCTTCCATCTCCACATAAAAGACCTAGACTTCCCTTCTCCAAGGCCACAAAGAGAGCCATAATCTCCAGCACTCTTTGTACTTGCCCTGGACCACAGTGAGTCAAGCCCACCACAAGTATAAGCCAGGCTGCATGGGCATCTCCCCATGTGATCATAGAATACTTTGGGTTGAAAGTGACCTTTAAAACTCATCTAGTCCAACCTCCCTACAGTAACCAGGGCCATCTGCAACTAGAGCAGGCTGCTTGACCTCTTGCTTGGCTAAGACTCTCTAGATCCTACCCCTTCTGGCAGGAAGCCCTAGGACCTAAAATCTGTGCCAGGGAAAGAGGAGGAACCCCCTCCCGTGGGTGAACCCCATCACCGTGGAACTTGCCCAGCCTGGAGCTGGGGCAGGTGGGTATCCCAAGTCCTCGCTGAGCAGGGCTTGCTGATAGCAACACCCAGGGCTCATTCCCTCCTCCACAGCAGCCAGGCTGGCTGCTCAGCCACCTTCCCCCTCCCACTGATACACAGCAGCCAAAAAGCACCATGTTGATTATTCAAGAGTGGACTCTTAACATCTCTAATCAGCTGATAATCCAATAACACACTCAGCTGAGCTGCACTCTCAGCTCCCAGGTCCCTGCCGCCGAGAGAACATTTACAGCTGCGTCGTGTTGATAATAACTGCCCGGCAGGCAGGAGCTGAGCGCAGCAAACGGGTCCCCACGGGTCTCCTTAGCCAGGGCAGAGGCAGGCAGCCCTTTCCTCCCCATCCTTCCTTCCTTCCCTCCCTGCCCCCAGCCCCTCTCTGCCCCCAGGAGGGCAGATTGCCACCCAGTTGGCTACTGGTGGACTCCTGTCTTTTGCTTTGCACGCAGCAGCCCGGGTCTAGGGATCCTCAGGAAAATCAGTCGCCTGTTCTCCCGAGCTACCCCCCTGGCAAAACAGCTTTAAATGTAATAAATAAAAAGGGAAGCATCAAATCCATCATTTTGAGGGCATTTGAAATGCAAGATGCCAAGGACCAGCCAGCACAGCCTCGGGGCCTTTCAGTTCTCCAACACTTCAGCACAAGCTGTGAGCATTCAGCCTGGGTGGCCTGGAGCCAGCACGCAGGGAGAGACAGTAAATGCAGAACCAGCCCTTTCTCCACACCCACCCCAGCTCTCCAGCCCCAGCCTGGGGCAGGTAGAAAACCACTCGCACCCACTGCTTTCATAGGCTGATGTCTGGGAGAGAGAGAGGCTGGCTGAGGCTCCTGGCACAGCCCTCTCTCTTTGCCTCACCTTCCACTCATCCATTTTTCACAACTTCTCTTGTCCAGCCAAGCTCCTCTCTGGGTCTTTGCCATATGCTGGGGGCTGCACCCAGCACCCCTCCTGCTCCACACAGGGTCTGTCTGACCCTGCCTCGTTAATTAATGCCTCTCATTAGCCCTGTGATTGCAGATGACTGCTTATCTCCTCCAGGTGTGGCAGGAGGTAGGAAAAAGGGGCGGGAAGCCTAAATACAGACTTTTCCAGTAAGAGATTAAAGCAATTTCCCCATGCATTGAAATGAGCAGTTGCATATAGCCTGGGAAAGAGAAGACTGAACTCAATCCTTATCTAAAGGGTGGGGAGCAAGAGGATGGGGCCAGAGTCTTTTCAGTGGTGGCCAGCAACATGATAAGAGGAAATGGGCACAAACGGGAACCCAGAAGGTTCCATCTGAATAGTGGGAAAAGCTTTTTTTTCCTATAATGGTGCCAGAGCCCTGTCCCATACTGCCTAGAGAGGCTGTGGAGTCTCCTGCTCTGGAGAGATTCCAAACCCACCTGGACCCTGCGCTGCTGGGCCCCCTGCTCTGGGTGACCCTGCTGGATGGAGCAGGGGGGTGGCACCAGATGATCTGCAGGGGTCCCGTCCAACCCCCACCATTCTGTGTGACCTGTGTGTACCCGTGTGTGCTGGCATGTGTGTTCCGAGCACGCTACCTGCTATTTCCTGAAACACTTCAGGTGGTAGATTTACTAGACAGACAAATGGTGTAAAGAAAGCTGTATCCTCACTGTAACCCTTTCTTGGGTACCTGAAGTAAAAAAGGAAAATGAAATAACCCAAAGCAGGGTGTTTCTTCATCACCAGCTCTTACAATGACTCCACACAGTTATTGTTGATGAGCACCCCGATGGAGCAGGAAAATGCACTGTTCCTAGTCATATTAAGATGTTCATGTCTAATGGAAACTCAGCCAGGGTTGTTCACTGGGGTGTGTGAAAGGCAGGAGAGCTGGACCTGGACTCCACAGCCAGGGACAGTGGACACCAGACACCCAGGATCCCCTCACTCCCCGCAGGTTTATGTTGCTCTTTTCTCTCCTGGTGCAAAACTTTCCCTTGCTCAAACACCATGGTGGGCCATGCTGGCCTGCTCTTCCTCCCCTTCCTCTTCCTTCTCCTCCTGGGATGCTGCCAGTTGCCA
The DNA here is from genome assembly GCA_024605025.1 of Megaceryle maxima. NCBI lineage: Eukaryota > Metazoa > Chordata > Aves > Coraciiformes > Cerylidae > Megaceryle > Megaceryle maxima. The sequence goes on along the minus strand of JANHGN010019676.1, from coordinate 40,907 downwards.
TGGCAATGCTGCCAGCCAACCTCACACCCAGGTCTAGTTGCCTGTTCTCTCCAGAGCCTCTTGCAGCTGTCCAGGAGTGTTCCCAGGAAGGCTGTGGAGGCAACAGCCATCCCCATGCACAGACCATGCTGCAAGTGCCCTGCTGCACCCCTTCCACCTCTCCCCAAAAGCCAGCTTGCTCCCCAGCGTGAGGAGAGATTTAGACTGGACAGAAGGAAGACATTTTTACGCTGAGAGTGGTGAGAGCCTGGCCCAGGTTTCCCAGAGAGCTGGTTGATGCCCCATCCTTGGAAACTTTCCAAGTCTGATGGGCAGGGTTCTGAGCACCCTGCTCTAGTTGCAGATGTCCCTGCTCCCTGCAGGGGGCTTGGACAAGATGAGCTTGAAGGGTCCCTTCCTACCCAAACCAGTGTGTGATTCAATGATTCTACCATCTCCCTTAAGGGCTGTTGCTCCCTATCTCCTTCCACCGTGCATTGCTTACCAGAGCTGGGGCTGGGAAGGGCAGCACTGCCCAGTTTGGGGTGGGAAGCGTGACAAAAGAGAGCACCAGCAGTCAGAGATCAGGCAGCAGCGTGGAGGTTTTGGGATGCTAAACATTTGGGCACTACCTGGCACAATGGGCACCCAACCATCCTCCGGGAGCCTTAAGTCCTGTGGCAGAAATGTCCCTGCTGCCACCTCCTGTGCTGGCAGCGGTGAGGAGCCCTGTGGGGACTCCCTGGCTGTCACTTGCCAGGGTTGAGCCAACGTCTGGGCTGGGTTTTGGCGCGACCTGATCCGCTGGCACCGCTGGCGTCTGCTCCGCTGCCGCGCATCCAGGGCTCCCAAACCCAGCTCGGCATCGCATCCCCTCGCTGCTGCTCTGCCCCCTCCCTCCTGTCATTCGGTGACATAATGGAATCAAATTAAAGCCCCATTTACCAGTTTTATTGCCTATTATTTATAATACTCCAGCTCCAAAGTGCTGTTTTATAGAGTGCTTAAGCTGCCATTGCTGGATAGAGTTTGCCATAAATGTCTCCACATGCACAGAACATAATGTCCTCGCGTCGTGCAGGAAAAGGGAAGAGATTATTCTCAATTATTTCATATAGTCTGTTTTATTGTCTTATTGTAATAAACTGTCATACCCTACAACACTTTAAAATCAATAGTTTGCATTAAAAGTAATGAAAAGTAGTTATTAATCCCGCTTAGTGCTTCCGCTCTTCCGCTCACCGCGAGGCCCTGGAACGGGGAGCAGGTGATAATTATTCATTTCCGATCAATAGGAACATTTCCCAGTGCTCCTGGGTGTATCGCTGCCCTCGCAGCCACGGGAGGTAATCATAACGGAGGGCAGGGGTGGAGGTTGGGGCTTGGCCATGCCTCAGTTTCCCCCCATCATTAGTTTCCCTCCATCATCAGTTTCCTTCATCATCAGTTTCCCCCCATCACCCGTGGCTGTGAGACAGAACGGTTTTGTTTGAGAAGCAAGCCTGGCTTTGAATGCAAACAAAGCAGGGGGTTTATTTAGCTTTGTTTTATCACCCCGAGAGCTGCCAGATTTATGGCACACGAGGGATCTTTTCAAACGCAGAAAGCAGATATCTGGTATCGGCTCATGGCAGTGTTCTGCTCATCACTGGACTAGCTCAGCTCACATCAGGCTCTTCTCCTGACCAAGCTGTGCATCCTGGACATTTGACCAGCAGGGACTAAGTCATTGCTGGGCATTTCTGCACACCCACCAGTGCTGTCTCACAGGCCCCCAGTTTGAAGGGATGTGTCCAGTTCTCTGGAGCCCCAAAACAGAGTCACCGGATGCGTTGTGGTGTCCACTCGTCTACTGCACGTGTTACAAAAGCAGGTGTGTGGGGTGGTGAGAGGAACATGGAAGTGACATGAAAAGAACCTGTGCAGAGGGCTCTGCATGCTCGCATGTGATGCCAGGCACCTTGTAAAGATGTAGAGGGAGCCTGAACCCATTTATCCCTAGAAAGGAAGTGCCAGCCTGAAGCAGACTCTGCTTCTCTCCAGCACAGAGAAACATCCGAACAGCTACCAGCAGCTGTTTCCAAACCTAGGCTCTAGGTTTTCCCAGTGAGTCAGCCCCTGGTAATCCCTAAAATCTTGTATTTATGCATAGCTCTGAGACACAGACATTATCTTCTGCAGGAACAATCCACATCCTCCATCCATGGTGCAGACTGGACCTCTGTGCTCCTACAACAACAACGCTTTTTGCGTTGCTCCATTGCTGGTACGTGTGGCACAGCCAGCGATAGCTGCTGAGCAGAGCTGAGTTTTAGCTGGGGAAGGATGGAGAGAGCAAACAAAGGGATGAAGAGGCATGTTGAGCATCGGGATTGTGCCTTTATTTTTATTATTTTTTAATCATATTTCCAATATTAGGTTTTTTTCAATGTGAAAACCCATCTGGTTGCTTGGACTGACTCTGTCTCTGATTCAATACAGTTGTAATGAAAAGAGTCCAGTAGCACATTAATTGTCACGATAAACATCACAGTCACCCATCCACCTGCACACACACGGCTCCCTGGCAGGCCCCTGTGCCAATACCAGGGCAGCATTTCTTCACTGCTGCTGCCAGCAATAACTGAGAAATAGAACAAAATACCAGTAAACCCCAGAAGGGGTTATCAGTGCCTGATCAGATCTCAAGAGATTTTTTTATTTTATTTTTAATAAAGTCTATCTTCCCCCTTCTTTGTCAAAACCACTTTGCTTTAAATGCTGTATGAGCAGAAGCAGGAATTACCTGTGTCTGTATCCACGGGGGAAGAAGACATAGCCAGGAACTTCCACTCCCTCCATCCAAAGATCTCAAAGCAGTTAAGAACATCTTAACTCCAGCCAAATGGGTCCATTTTAGAGGCTTTAGAGCATCGACCTGCAAACCCAGAGAGCCACCACCGGCAGGAGCACAAGTCAGAGCAGGCTCCTGGAGCTCAGCAGAGTTCACAAGGGAGAGGCTGAGGGAGGAATAACACTAAACCACCAAAGCAATGGCTTCCAAGAAAGGTGAAACATCCTCACTGCTTCTCATTAGCTGTCAGGTACAGATAGAGGTGTCTAATTTAGGGGTCTTTTTCACTTGTTGATGCCATTCTAAGTGTTCCTGATTTCTGTGTGAATCCTACAAATCAAGAACCTTTTCTTACTCTTGCAGACATTCCAGGAAGGGGACTCGGGGACAGCCAGGCACAACAGGGAGCTCCACTAGTGCTGTTTCCACCTTGTTCTTTAACAGCTGACCCAGCCAGCCCTCAGCAATCCCTGCTTTTCACACGCTGTCCTGTGCTGGAAGCTCATTTCCCAGGTGTCCATATAGGATGGTACATCTCCCTAGATGAAGCACCCTGGCACCATGGGAGCATCCCGGGCATCATGCATGGAAGATAAGGGGGACTTTGCTGCCCAGGGACAGGATCTGGGCAGGAGATGGGGAAGCTGGTCCCACCTCCTGTGCAGGAGCTTTAACAGTGTGCCAAAAGCCAGTGTGTTGGAAGTGAGAGGAGGGAGGGATGTCAACCACGGTCCTGGCAGCTCAGTGAGATGGGTGGGAAGGATGGGTCTTTTTTCCTACCTAGACGATAGCACTTTAATCTGGCTTTGACATTATCTGAAATTAAAATCAAACCTGACACACGGACAGTGGCAGGAATGAATTACACCTCTCCTGCCGGTAGATAATCCCCTTCTAATTCCCCCACTTTATTCAGATGGGAGATGGTTTAAGGAAAAAGGAGGCAAGAAACATTTTCCCCCTCCCCCTTTGCAGATGACAGCTCTTCCTGGCACAGCCCTCCCAGGGCACATCTGCTGCCTGCCAGGGCCACATCACATCAGATCACCCAGCAAACTTCTCCCTGCGATGAGCAGCACCCTCATCCCTGCTGTGCACTGATAGAGCCCATCTCAAGACCAGGGCAGAGGAACTGAGAGAGCAGAATGCAGAGGGGTAATGCCTCAGTGCAGAAGGGAACAAAGAAACCAAAACTTGCCTATTGGAACAAAGAATCGCAGAACGAGACACAAATGTTAACGCACAGCAGCTTTGTGTCTTCTTACCTGCCTTTCCCCAGCCTGTCTGGGGATCTCTCTTGTGCAACAGCACCTCATATTTTGTTTGTTTTCTGAATTCCTGTGGCTGTGCTGGGGCAGTGTGGGATGTGTTCTTGCTCTCTCTTTCCTCCCTTTCCCCATAATTTCTGGACCTGCATGCCAGATTCAACCGATTTAACTGAGCAGCTAATGCAAAGCTATCCTGTTCCTGCAGGTTGCATAAGAAATAGGTGGCCAAGTAGAGAAAAGAGATGGGAGCATTATTAGGCATCAGAGAAACCACAAATGGCAGCACCACAGAAAGCCTGGCTTCTTCTGCCTTGCTGCTCATGTGGTGAATCACTCACTGACCCCTGGGCCACCCAGCAGAATATTTTTACCTCCACTGAACAGAGCTGTGAACTCCAGACACCAAAAGACTCAAGGATCTGCAAGGACAGGCTGAAGCACTGACCTGTGCAAGCCAAAGTTCCCAAGGACAGGGACGCTTGTGCTCCACCAGTGATTGCCACCTTGTGTAGGTGACACTGCCGTGGTGAGGTGGTCCCTGTGCTCTGCACACCATCCCTGATAAGGACACACGGACCTTCCCTGCCCCCAGGCAGCTGTGTGTCCTCACAGAACCTGCACCAAGATGTTTTGGCCTTTGAGCTCCTTCACACTGCTCCTCATGAGAAACTGTTCCTATCTTCCCTTCTTCTCACTATCTCTGCAAAGCTGTTGCCTTCAAGAGGGGACACGGAGGCTGATGTTAGCCTTTATTTCTTCCCATCTTCTGTCCCCTTGTTCTCCCTGATCAGACTCCCCTGTGTTGCTCATGCACCAGTGTCCCTACGCCCTACAGTGACCTTGTCGAATGCTCTCTCCTTCCCACCACTGCAGGTGGAGGGAGTGAAAGCCTCGTATTCCTGAAGAGCAAAGATGGGAGACCTGGGAGCAAACTCTGAGGAAAGCGCGATGTCGGTGGGGATGCTGTGACCCTTTGGCCCATTGCTGCATCTCCAGAAGGACATTGTGGCGTGGAAGTGAGGAGAGAAGAGACTGATGAGCTGTTTGCTCCTCGGTCACAGGTTCAAACCCATGTCCAATCTCAGAGCAGTATTGACTGAAAGCAGGTGAAAGTCAGCACTTATATTGGCCATACAGCATCTCTCCCTTCCTCAGCCAGTCTGTGGGGAGCAAACACACATTGAACTCCTCCACCACAAATGACCATTTCAGCAGAGGAGATATGACAAAGGGCAGTAAGATGTCCTTGGTGTTCCTGCAGCTGAATACCAGCTAGTGGTGCAGGCATCGAGGCAGTTTGGCTCAATGGGGTGAAGAGTAATTTTTAATTTTTAATCTTTCTTTGCCTGTCAGTGAAAGCTTCTCCACAGGAGATGATTTGCAGAGCCCCTCCTCCCCAGCTGGATCCCCTCCTCCAGCCACACTTCCCTCTTCCCCAGGGTCTAATGCAATCCCTGACCGTGATTGAGTGTGGGTACAATCAGCTGGGAATCTGCAGCACAATTCAATTTCAGAGCCATTCCAGCCAATAATGGCTCTAAACAAAATATAATATGTAATTCACACAGTAATATCACCTTAATTACATTTTTTGGAATAGTCTTTCTCTCTTGGTCTCTCCACCCTCCAGCTCCAATAAGCATATCTAAAACTAGAAAAAGAAAGTCATGCATCTCTTAAAACATCACAAGGGATGGGAGGGAAATTGCAGGAAGAATAGATTAAAATTGCAAGGAATTTTGCTCTTTTTGTGGAGCAGTGTTCTCGGCATCACCTTCGCATGCTGGGTAATTGATTTTTCATGGAACACTTAGAGGCATTTTTTTTTTTTCCAATTTAGTTTTTGAATTTTAAATTAATTTCACGCCAGTTAGCTGGACTTGCACGTTGAACTCTCCAGTGTTATTCTCAGAATAAGCATGGGAAAGAGACAGCAGGGCCAAGTCCTAAGCCACCTGTCCTACAGCTCCACCTGAATCCCACCGTATGCTGTGTAAACGCTGATGCTTATCCAGTCTCATGTATCTGGTCCTAGAAATGGTTAGGTCACACTGCCCTATGTAGCTCTTTGATGTGATCTTCTCATAGAATCATACAACCTATGGCCAAAAGGATGATCTAGTTTCACCATGGGATTTTCCTGCATCCATATCTGTTTGGAATATAAGCTTTGGGAAAAAAAATAAATCCAGTTGGGGTTGATGGTTTTATTCTAAAAAGAGGAGGGATTTAGACCGGAGAGAAGGAAGAAACTTTTTATGTTGAGGGTGGTGAGAGCCTGGCTCAGGTTGCCCAGAGAGGTGGTGGCTGCCCCATCCCTGGCACCATTGCAGGGCAGTTTGGCCATGGCTCTGAGCAACCTGCTCTAGTTGCAGATGTCCCTGCTCCCTGCAGGAGGGTTGGACTAGATGAGCTTGAAAGGTCCCTTCCCACCCAAACCAGCCTGTGAGTCTATAAAGTAGATTTGTCATGACCTCTCTTTCAACAACAGACCTGTATCTGACCAGAGAGCATGGGCACAGTCACCTTCAGCCCTTCACAGCAGAGCCTGCTGGGTGCTTCATCCACTCTGCAGGGTATGAAATCCAGGGACAAAACCAGATCTGGGTGGAATGCCAACGTATCGCAGACCTCTGCATTGCAAGTCTCCAGTGTCTGAGCTAAAAGATGCAGCTCCCTTAGCAAAAGCTGTCGCGGGCTCGTCAGCAGCTCCGTGTGACCCAGACGGCACAGCGAGGGGGGATGGATTACAAGTGCACCTTCTGTTGGAACAGCTGATCCCATCCATGGCGGCAGGAAAACAGCTCACAACACCTGTTGAGTGTGTGCTGGAAGGAGCAGGATTTGACAGCAGCTGCTACACACAGGCTATTTTCATAACACGGACACAAGTCATAATCTTGACGGAGATTCCCAGCAAGAGGCTAACTGGGAGGCTGTAGCTAACAATGCACACAGCTGTGACTTACCAAGTATGAGCTGAGCCAAGAGCAAGAAGCCATTAGAAGGTAATAGTGTGAGAACACTAATGGCCTAGAGCCAGACGTGAATTAACGGTCCAGGAGGAAGGAAGCCTATCAACACTTCTTCGTTTACGCTTTGATTTGTTTCAGGACTGCGGTGCTGTCAGAAAGCTGGGAGAAAAAGGTGGTTTGTCCTGTCAAGGATTCTGCCCCCAACACTGCAGGTGCATTAACCTCTGCTCAGAGGATCCTTCACTCACTGGTCTTCCAGGCTGGGAAGTTAATGAAGAGAGGCACTGAATGGTGGATGTAAAAATCAAAGACCACTAGGGCTTCCCAGGGACTTTTAAAGTATCACTTTCCCTTCCCAGATCCTACACACCTTTCAGCAAACTCCTTACCTTCTTTTCCTAGACCCTGAAGCTTTCTTCTGCTGCTTTCCACAGTGGTAGCCCATTAGCAGCAGGGAAGGCAGGGTGTGGAGAGCCCCACACTGAGAACACTGATGGTCTAGCTACAGAAGCAAAACACAGCCAGCATACCTTGTCCCTTCCAAAGCCCTGAAACCATCAGCCTGTGCCTGCTGTCCCTTCACAGCCTGAGCCACGTGCTTCCCACAGCTGCTCTCAGCATCCCCGTTGCACACTCTCACAGGTGCCAAATATATGCCAGGTGCTTTCTAGCTCAGCCCCCCTCTGGATGTGACTCTCCAAGGCCACATGCTGGCCTGATTCTCTTCCACAGATGGTTTCTCCCCCTCCTTCCCCTCCCGTCCTCACAATAAATATGAGGTCTCTCTGTGATTCTGCATTCTGGTGTGACCGACAGCACTGGGGTGAAACCACTTAGCACAGATGGCAAATTATCCTTCCCAGCTGCTCCTGTGTGAAGTAGACCTTTTCTAGCTTCATCGCTCTTCAGCCCTGGGCTCCTCTTCCTCCATGCTGCCAGTACACTTCAGTGCCTGGATGAAACTGGGTGCCAGTAAGTCCCAAGGATGTCAGTAGGGGCTGGATTCAGGCTGAAAGGACAGGTCCCACTGCAAGCTCTCTTTTGGCAGGAGGAAAGGGAGATTCCATTCTCCAGCCTGTGTTTTCATCTTTTAGTTTCTCTCCTTTCAGAAGTTCTTCAACTTCTTTCTTCAGGGGAGGGAGTTCATAGAGTTTTTCAGGGAGGACTACAGTCTTATACATGTGATGTGTTATATCTCTTCTTTTAAAAAACTTTTTTTTTCCATCAAAACAAGTCGGTAAAACACAGAAAACACCTTCCAGAGATGGCCTCGTGGCTGCCTTATTCTTGTCTAGCCTGAATGTTTCATCTCTTGATGGTGCTTTGTCTGCCTTTCTCTCTTCTCCATCTGCAATCAGTAGTTCCTCAGCTATGGTCCCAAAAGAACAGCACTTTCTGAGGAGATGCAAGAGAGTTTCAAATGGTTTTACTTACACTTAAACCTGCCCTTCTCAATCCACCCCAGAGAAGGTGACTAGATCTCAAGCTGAAGAGGACTGATGAGAGGACAGATGTTCTGCTTCATGAAGGGATCCATCAGCTGCCTCTGTTCCAGTGAGGCAAGAAAGCCCAATATTTCTAAGTCCCTCAGGAAGGAAAATTCCAGGTAAAGGTGCAGAGGGGTAGCCTCAGATAGATCAAATGTGAGGTCTGTTCACATCTGCTGAGGAGCTGGACCTGAGAGCCTGCCATAGAGAAGCAACCTGATGACTGGTCTGTCTGTATCCATACAGCTGTGCTCTCAGTCACTGCTTTCTGCTCACTGGTTCCCATGGCCCAGAGGCAGGGTGTTGGCACATCATCCACATTCAGCTTTTATCTGTCTTTCCTTTCCCAGTGCTGCATCCCAGAGCCCACATCCGTGCTGGCTTAATAGCTCCTCCTCATGAACCTACATCTAACCCTCTGCAGCACACGGTGCTGATGGCTCCCTGGTGTGTGTTTGTGCCAAGCATGAAATAAGCTGCCCTTTGCTCACACTTCCAGCCTCCCACATGAGGATGACGATGCCCTTGAGAGTTGACTTCAAATAACCTTGCAAGACACAAAGTACACACCGTTCCTCCAGAGAGACACCACCTCCCATTCCCTATATATTGTGGGTCAAAGCTCTGGTCTACATGTGCTCAGATAAATGCAAACGTTGGGAAAACAATCAATAAATGCCATCCATTACTGAGGGAGAACTGGGGAATAGGTGGAAATTACTGGCAAAATGACTTGAAAGCCCTCCTGTTTTCTGAACATTTCTCTTTGGTTTCTTGCAGATTTAAAAGGTCGCTGGGAGCTAATGAACCTCAGATAGCAAAGCTGTCTCTTGTTTGTTTGTCATTTTGAGTTTTTCTGGTTGATTAAAATCCATGCTGGCAGTAAGGTATAAAATGGCAAGTTTGTGTGTGCACAGTGAGGTCATGTTTCCTACCCTGAAAAACTGCTGAATTTACCAGGAAAAGCTGTTAGTCCCCAGGACTAACAAGCCAGCTCTTAGCAGAAGACACTTCTGCCTGGTTCTATTATCCACATTTGCTTTTTTTTTTATTCCTGCTTCCATAGGCTTCCCACAGCATCCACCAATACAGTGGTGCAGAAGATAAACCCAAGACAGGCTTGTTCTAGGGCTACCATATATTTGGGAATGATTAGCTTTGTCTTATTTCTCCATCTGAGAGCTTGATATGGGGTGAATTTGAGGACTTTGTTTTCCTCTCTGGTCCCTCACTTGGAGTAGTGACAACTCAAGTCCCAACGCACGGATGAACTCCTCAGCACAGAAGCAGTGAGTTCTGCACATCTGGACATGCCACCCCTTTCAGATCTGTGCTGTCCAGATGCCTGGTGCAATGCAGCATGGCCACTGGTCCCACTCAGCCCAGTTGTAAGCGCCCATCCCACCAAGCTGAAAAATGATGGAACCTGCAAAAATGACCGTCGTTTGTGAAGCAATAGCTCTGCAAAAATGTCCTGTCTGGTGAGCCAAATGTATACAGGACACACTGGTCTGCAGATAGTCTGCATATGAACAAGAAATATGTCATGGCAGAGCTTCTGAGTTCGGTGTACGAATAATGCTTTGGAGCACAGGAGGCCTGATGACTCCTGGATTTATCAGATTATCCTAGTTCTCATTCACACTAGTGAATGCTAGTCAAAAGTATGCTAATATCCCCGTTCCCTACCAGGACTGATGACTCATGTTAGTCTCATCCCACTGGAAAGTCCTTGAAGGCCGATTCTCTTGCTTTTATCCTCTTACAGCTCCAGCTCTGGCCCCAAGTGACTATGGTAAAATTAAAATTAAAAAAAATAGTAACTCAAATTCCATTTACCTGCTTCTGCTCCCCGCCCACTCAGTGCTAAAGGACAAACACAACATTGTTCTGCTTCCTTTAATCTCCCCGCTTAGAAGAGCTCAAGGTTCATAGCACAGTGCTGAGCAATACCCATTGTTTCTTCTGAAACCACCGAGGAAGCTGAAGGTGCCTCGGCATTTGTTTAACATCAGATCCCTCCCAAGAGCTGTTGACTGAAGTGGGAACTTGTTTCCACTCATACCACAAACGGAATAACGCTGAGGAAAGAAACCTTTCTTCATGGAAGCTTTTCTCTCTGTTTTCACACCAACTGCACCAGTTTTGCAGGCACTTCAGAAGATCCTTAGACATACTGGTGGGCATTCATTGCTTTGTCTCTGTCATGGACAGTGCCCCCTGCCTAGCTAAAAGAAGCCTAGAGCAAGTGGAAAATGACCTTACAGACCCAGCTCAAAGTGGTTTAAGAGTTAACTCGGCTTACTCAGCCTCAGAGCTTTGATACAGCCCACACCTACCTCCTCCTTGTTGGGGGAGGAACCATTTCAAACCCTGACCAAAAGGCCCTGTGGTTATTTCCCACCAGTGCCACCTTGAATGGACAGCATACCCTGGAGTGTACCTACAGTGCAGATGTAACCATGAATTTCTACCCACCCACAGTGTTAGAGAGCTCACCATCAAAACACAGGAAAGACTTGGACCAGAGCACAGCCAACAGCTGGGGCAGAAAGTCATGAGCAGCTTGGATATGTTTACATTTTTACTTCAAAGTACTGACTTTAATGGGCAGGGATGGGTATCTTGAAGAGAAATGCTGTGAGGAGTCTGAGTTGCCCTGTTAACCTCAGCATGTTTAGCATGGCATGGGAAGCCACCACCACTGGGTGACTTCACCCCTTATCTTCTCAGAGACAATCAACCAACGTAAGCTAAACTTTGGGCATACAAAACTTGCAGCTGCTTTTGAAATCCTTGCCTAGCCCAACACAAAACTGTCTTCAACTTCCAGAGGAGTGCCATGGAAAAGCAAATCCTCTTCCACCTACTCCATCAGCTATAGCCTCAAGACTCTTGCCTTTCCCTGCTGTAAGCAGAACTTTGTTGGGTAGCTTTACCTCACCAGCTCTGACCCTTCCACTGAAATGCATCCCTGCTCCCGCTGGGAATGGGGAGCAGATGTTCCATCACACTTTGTAGCACAACAAAGTGGTGCGGGCCAGGAAGTGAAAGTGGAGTCCACACTCCAGTGAAGCTCCAGGATGGATTTTGGTAGACAGAATGCAATTATCCAAATCATCATTTACTCAAGACATAAATCTTTTAAAATGTCAACAACATTTGGCACATATAAAGCATTATACATGTCCAGGGCACAAATGGTATTTTTATACCCAAAATGTTTGAACTTCTAATAATTAACAACAAGCAAGGAGATTGCAGAGCTGGGAGGGTTTTTTTTTCCCCATCTTTAATTCAGAGGAGCAGCATCATGTTTTTTCAGTAAAACTTTGCTGGGGCTCCTCCCTGTCTTCTGCAGATCCCAGCTTTCCTCCCAAAGCTGTGTCAAGAAATAATTAAAAAACAAAAATCCCCATCCCATCAGAAAAGACTGCTTGTCCTGGTTGTGCTGGGACAGAATCCCAGGCCAGCCATGGAGTGCAGTCTGAAGTCAGAGCACCTGACCTGAGTTGCCTACAGTTGTGTCCCAGACCAGAAACATCACGCTCAGTATAAAGGGGGAAGTTTGCTGAGGGCAAACTCCTGCTTCTGTCTCCTCTTCCTGCTCCTGAGGCTGCCTTCCCATTTATTGTGACCACTGTGTATTGCTGGGCTGAGTATAATTTTGTTTACTTTATACTGGTATTAATATTAGTTTTGTTGTTTCATTAAATACATTTTCATTTCAACCTGTGGGTCTCCTTTTCCCAGTTCCCCTTCTTGGCTGAGGAGGGGTCATTGGGTGATAGAGCAGCTGCTGTAGTTTAGTCCCACATATGGGCCAAGTGTAGACACTGCTGAAACTTAGAAAAACAAAGGAGATGAAATGAAGATGTGATTCTCTAAGTGGACCACTTTTTGAAATTGAGTGGCTATAAATAACATGAATACACACCCACTTCCACGGGTGGGTTTTTTATATGTATGTGTATATGTAAAAAACCAAACCCAAAAAGCTCATGCTTTTGGTCCTGTCCAGCTCCATCCAGCTGGGATAATGGTACCCAGCTCGTGGGGATGTTTCCTATTTCCCAAGATCCAAAAAAAAAAGAGCTGTGGTCACATCACCCTATAACTTAAACACACAGAGACAGCTCACTGCAGGGGGCTTGGACTAGATCACTTTTAAAGGTCTCTTCCCAACCATTCCATGATTCTGTAAGATAGACAGGTTGGGAAGATTCACCTTCTGCCTCCTGCTACCACCTCTGCTTTCATCAAAGCATCAGGGGCACTTGAGAAGCACATGTGAGACCAAACCTTATACTTGTGGGGAGTGGAAGTGGAAAAGCCCCAAAATCCTGTTAGCTGGTCAAAATGGACACAATCCTGAGGACACCCTGAGATTGAACCTTCCTTTGCATGTCTGCAAATCCAAGGTGAAATTTGGTAATTTGCTCATGAAAAAGTCTTCTCTGTAGCCAAATGCATGCGATGAGCTCTGGTTCTCTGAGCCTGACTGGGATCAGTCTGAGCAGCCAGCTTTTGCTGGAGCAGCTGGGGGAGTCTGGGATGTTTTTTCATGAAAACAGGAGGCATTGCATTGGGAAAAAAAAAAAAAAAAAAAAAAAGCCATGTCTCTGGACAGCTCTTGGAGCCAGATTTTGCTTCTCTCACTCTTTTCTCCTAAAGCATCAACAATGGCCAACGTTTTGAGCACGAGTGGCACATTGGCGAACTCACCAGAGCTCCAGGGCCTGTTTCTCATTTGTATATTTACATAAATTTCCATATGGCGTGGAAAAAAACCCAATAAATAGGGGTAGTAATGTAATTTTGTAATTTTCCATGTATTTGAGGTTTTTTTCCTGCAAGTGGCCGAGCACTCGCTGCCTGATTCAGTGCAAGAGCTTCAGCTTTAGCTTTAAATTGAGCGTGTGCTCAAGTGTCTGGGGCTGGAGTGCTGAGCCTGCTGTGCTCTGAGAGAAGCAGCCCTGGATGACAGTGAGGACACGGGTGGTTTTTAAGAGCTGGATGCATCATCTTAGAGATGCTAGAGGGATAGGAACCTTGGGAACAGGCTGGGATGGGGCGAAACTGCTGGAGGAATAGCCCGGGCCATGGTGCAGCAGCAGGTAGATGTCTTGTTGGAATGCAGTTCGTGCCTGGGTGCTGGACGTGCATAGTAAGAAGGCTGCAGCTGTGCCTCGGTCTGTCAGGGAGTGCACTGGCGAGCAGACACACAGACACCACGTACATGCACCACGTGGCAGGCTGCTTCTCTGCATGCTCCTCTTCCCTAAGCCCCTTCTTGCGAACAGGGAAGCTCAAAGGAAAACCTGTGGTATCCCACGCCCACCTTCCAGGCTGGGAAACAGGTTGGCCCTCAAGCTCCTCTAGGCAGGGATGCAGAAGGAAGGGCAACATGAGGTCTTCTGGATGTGGGGAGGGAAGAGGTGCAGTAAGTATCCCAAAATCTAGTATTTTAATTTTCTAGAAATTATAATCCAGGGAAACAAAAAGAAAACAATTAAAAATCCCCCCCAACCAAGGCACTATCAAAGCAGCAACTTTGGTTTGAATATCTTTTCTAGGCACAATTAAGCTGAGCAGGCTGTTTGACCTTTCCCTGAAGCAGGGTCCCGGTGGGGTTAAGGTTCTCTCTTCTCCCTCTGCCCAAGTTTCTCCCTCTCTCCTGCTCAGAGCCAGAGGGGAGACTGACTCATTTGGTTAAAAATAAAAACACTGCTATCTAAACTTTAATGGCTTTGTTTCTCATTGCTGCAGGCAGTGGTTCATATGCATTCCAAACAGCACTTTGACTGCAAATGTAGCGTTTTGGAAGCTATTCCACCTGAAAAACAGTATCTTTCATCTCTCTGCCTTGTACTGTTGGGGGCTGGGAGCACACCCACCCTGGCTCCAGGCAGACAGAGGGGATGAGGGGGTAGAGAGAAAAGCTGGATGACCCTTGCTGCCTCTGCCATCTCTGGAGGACCTGAAGGTGCCTGCAGATGGGCTGGGGATGGAGAGCAGTGTGCTGATGCGCTGGGAGAGCTGAGGAGTAGGGCTCAGCTGGGCTGGAAAAGAATATTAGAAATGTTGAGGTGATGGGTGATGCCAAACCCTGCTGCACCCAGGACATACTGGGGGACCAGACCAGCTCTGTCAGAGACACTGTGCTCCCTGCAGAGCCCTCACCCATGGGCTTTTGCTTCCCCCAAGCTCCTCTACACACCCAGACCCAAGTTTTGACCGTAGCGCACACCGAGGTACATGTCCAGTTGGATCTTCTGAGCCCAGGGAGCCATGGCAAAGAAGAGGGAGAGCTGGAGGTGGCTCTACTAACCAGCACACATGCTGGCCCAGCACCGGCTGCACGCTCTCGCAGCTCTCACTGAAGCCTCTTCCATAACATCTTCACCACTGTCATCACTTTTGTCAGGACGTTTGTGTTAGGCCACGTCTACTGTCACCTGCCTGACCGCTTCCTGGTGCTGCAGCCACAGCAGACGTGCCAGCGCGCCTGGACGCGGCTGAGCCGCCCTGCAGGGCTCCTGTGCCTGCTCACAGACGTGAATCTGTCCCCCTTGCCTGTGCCAATCCCACACAGACCTCTGGTTTGTCTGTGCTGATGCAAGAGAACGGCCACGGAAAGGTCTGGGATGAGTAGTTTGTCCATTATCACTCCAGCTCAGTGCTCTAAAAAGCAGCATGGTTTTGCTGGTGGCCCCACTTCTACTGTTGAGTTGCTCTATTTGTTAGGGTCTTTTTGTCCAACATTTGAATGACAGTTCCTTGTATCGCTCCTGCTCACACAGAAACTGGTGATGAGCCTCTCACTGGTTTTTACCTGGTGGGATCTGTTTTAAAAGAGACAGACAAAGGAATCTCAGTTGGGGGTCACAAAGTGGTGGTCAAATAACTGGTCCTTCAAGGGGGTAATATATTCATCTCATGAATATAATGACTTTGTGGTGTTACCCTAGCAACTAAAGCTCAGAGATGATGCAATCAAATTTGGGAACGATGTGATTAGAAATGACAGGCAAGGGGAAACAAAGGGAAGGAAAGTTGCTGTGGCAGCTGGGATGCAGCGCTCAGCGTGTAATGCATGTATCGGGGCTGCGAGACATTCTTCCGAGCAATTACACTAAATATCATATTCTATTTGCCAGCTAATTACAGAATATCATTCAGCGCCTGCCATCCAGCCCGTCCCTGCTCTCCCCATTTTGGTGAGGCCCTGGGACTGGTACTGCCATTAACCCGGCTGTGTTAGATCTGCTCTTACATTTCCCTTGGCTCCTGCCCAGCACAAACTGCTCATTGCTTTTTCCCCCTCTCTGCATATTCCCTTCCCCACATCACGGCCCCTTCTGATCCAGGGCCCCGCCGCTCTCCCTTGGCAGTTACGCATCCCTGTCTTCACAAGGATCCCTCCGAGGGAGAAATGATGCTGATGAACATCCCAGAGGGGAGTGCTTTGCTCTGGGCTACCTGTGCATGGCTGCAAGCACCCAGCCAGCCCATGTGCAACAGCCCCAGTGGGTCTGTGCATCACCCGAGGCCTAGAAGCTCCATAATGTAGAGCTTGAATATCACTCAGGCCTGCACTGCTTGAGCACAGCTGCCCAGATGTTCTGCTGGCTTCACTTCCCCGCATGATTTGATGTAGGATGTATTGCTAAGCCGTGAGCACGTGGCTCCACTGCACAGCATGGGGGGACACCCTGCCCACCCCCCAAGAGATGCCCTGTTTGCTGTCACCACCCCTTGTTTAGAGCGGGTGGTGGGGCCAGGGCTGCAAGATGTCCATGGGCTCTGTCAGACCCACACTTTGGGCTTGGCTTGTTTACCTGCCATGGGGATGCACTCAGGGCTCTGCCCCTCTGCTCATGGAAATGATTGCTCTGGAAAAGAGAAACAAGTGGAAATATAGGCAACAGTGACTTGCACTGTAACTATTTCTGATGATTCATAATCCCTTTTTCTCAGAATTTCAGGTTTCTTAACTATTATCCCTCTTGCAAGAAGCCCCGGCTGTTCTTTTGACAGGTTTATGTGACCCAGCAGGCACTTTTCATTCATTTTCACTGTAAAAACAACAGGCTCAATTCCCTATTGCTTGGTACCTGGTGGTGTCATTAGCCTAGTGCTGAGGATGAGGAGGGGGAATGGGAAGAAAGAAGAATCACTGCTGCTCTGAAGTGACACCTCTTTACAGCCCTTCATGCTGTCCTCACCCGCCATGTGTATCTGGCAGCAACCGAGAGTCACCTCAAGGGTGCAGAAACCAAGTGTTTCCAAAGAAGCTCTGAGAAGGACACAAAACCAATGCCATCTCTCTGCCAGCCCCTCTGGCCTTGTCTCCACTGCCAGGAAAAGATCAGTCATTTGAAATGTGTGTTATCTGACATGCTTCAAGATCCTTGTGATGACAGGATGCCTTGGTGGATGGTCAAGATGAACCCTGGTGCTATCTCTTACTAGGAAATGTGTTCAGAATAGAGCAGGCTCTTCCCAAGTTAGGACTGTGAGTTGGCCACATGGTAAAGGTGAGAAACTGCATCCTCCCCACCCCCACAGAGTGTCTCTGGTTTTGGCATCCCAAAAGGATCCCTCCCCTTCCCCCCAATAACTTCTGCCCCAGGCAGGAGCTGTGGGTAAAGAGAGGGGAAGGAAGTTCTGACTCACTTCATTTCTCACATTTTTGATCTGGCTAGGAAGCGAAAGAAGAGGCTCCATGTTCCATCACCCTGTAAGGGCACGGTGACCCTGTGCTGGCCAGGAGAATGGCAGGACCTTGCCACGTTCCTACAAAACCTCCAGCTTCCCTTCCGTGTTAACCCAGGTGACAACATCAGTGGGGTGCCAGAGTGGGTAGTGAGAGGAGAGGCCAAGGTTTGGGCTGCAGCTCCCATCTCAGGGACACCTCCAGTCCCACACCTACATCCTCCTTGTTATCCCCAAGCGGGTGCCCTGCCCAGCCCAGCCCAGCTCTCTTGGGCTTAAAACCTCAGCACCGCTGCTTTCTGCCGCTCCCGCAAAGCAGCACTTTAATGTGGATCTCCTGCTCCCCAGCCCTCTCTGCTCATCCCCACCTTGCATCCACGAGCGGGCTGTTTGGAATGACTGGGGCTGGGACGCAATGAGCCCTGGCAGGTGTCTGCAGAGCACCGTGCGCCTGCAGCATTCCCAGAGATCAAACCACCGTGGGTTGCCAGAGAGGGAGAACAGCTGAGAAGGCAGCAAACACAAATGGGGGAGCTGCTATTGCCAGATGGGGCACGGGGAGCCGAACTTCATTTGAATTGCTCGCAGGCTTAGCAGCCAGGCAGAAAGAAATCATCGCAAATCCATCTAATGCAAACTAATGCTGGTCATTAGAAAGCAGGCTAGAAGAGTGCTGCCTGCATCGGGGAAAAGACATTAGGAAAAAAGTTTCTGAGCAGGTTTCTGAGCCAAAACAGATCATCTCTGAACAATTTACTCTTCATTTGCTGGTCTTCTCCAACCTGGAGAAGGAAGGCTTTGAATTTCTTTTTCCCCACAAAGAGAAAGCCCCTCAGGACGGTCTCGCTTGTACTGCAGCCAGCTTTTTAGCAGTGCTGGGCAGAAGGCAACGCTTGTGGCTGTCAGCAACAGGCCCAGCCACTCCACATCACTTAAAAGCAGAGTAGCCCTTCCCTCCACACACACATCGAGGGTAATATCTGTAATTGGGTTTATGCAGTTCTGGAATGGAGAATGAAACAGTCCTGTCTGTGACTGGCACTGACTGCAGCCCCCCTTCCTATGAACACGGCTGCCACAGCGCTGGTTTAACAAGAAACAAATGCTTTTTGATGACCATTTGTAAAAAAATAAACAAATCAATAATTCCCTCTCAGCTGCAGACCTTGGATGAGTTCTCTCAACCCTCCTGACCGCTAATGGAAGGCAGCAGCACGGCTGAAGGGACACCATCCCATTAGTTATCTTTCAGAAATAACCTGGGTTTTCCCAAAAACTGCCCCCTTGATTATTCAAAATGGCTTCATCATCAAGGCTGTTTCCAAATGTTTTTCCACATTTGCTGCCTTGTGTTTCATTTCACTACACAGGACAATTTCTCAGTGCATCCGTTGTCATAGAACTTGTCTTACCAATGGCTTGGCTGACAAGGAAGAGAAATGGAGTCATAGGAACTGGCCTGCTCCCAGCTTAGCCCTGACTCATGGTAGGGTCAGGAATGGCTCAGAAGGATGGACACCAACCCTGCAGTCTGGGATCACAAGGTGGTTGGGAGCCTTGAGGGGAAAATGGTAAAGCTCACTGGAAAATGCTGAGGGAATTTTGCAAAACTTCTGCCAAAACACAGATGATCCTTTGATGGAAACTGGCAGATTCCTTCAGCAATCACCTTCGGGGCCTCCAGCCTCCAGAGACAACTTCACAGAGTGGGTCATCCACAGTTAGGATATTTGAAATCCCTCTGTGGGTCACAGGAGACAGGAGCTCCCACTCAAGGGCACTCCAGTCAACTTACAGAGTACTGTTTTTTAAGAAATATATATTAAAAAAACCCCAGCCAACAGTCTTTTTCTGGCTGAAATTACTCAGCTTGATTTTTTTTTTCTTTCCTGAATTGTGGTGAAAACTTTCTGTTAGTCTTAAAGTATGAACCCACCGTAGGAGCCCATGAGTGACACGCAAAGAGCATCTCTCCTCATGCTTCAGGTGCACACGTCTAAGGAAGCCAGACAATGTCTCATTACTGGAGCTGAATGGAAATGGCTTTTGGGGAAATGGCCTCTTGTTTTGAGGTCTCTTTAGAGGGAGGAAGGCTCAGGGGAATAAGGCTATAGGATGGGAGGTCTTTGGAGCAAGAGCCTTTGGGACAAGTCTGTAATTCTCCTTGGGACTGTTAGACAATCACACCCTGCTGTTGCTCTCTATGGGCTTTAGAATGAGATTTCAATAAACTTGGTTAAATTTCTATAAAACTCCATCAGCTCTGTTCACATTAAATCCTGGAGCACTTTTGCAGACAGCTCCTGGGAATGATAACCTGGACTTTTGCCAAAAAAAAAAAAAAAAAAAGACACTCAACAAGTGAGACTTTCCACTAGAGCTGGTTCACAGACCACCAGGCTGGACCAGACCATCTCTTCCCCTGCCTGGCCCAGCTATATTCTGAGCAAAGACATTCATCCTTATTCT
The DNA here is from genome assembly GCA_024605025.1 of Megaceryle maxima. Classification (NCBI taxonomy): domain Eukaryota; kingdom Metazoa; phylum Chordata; class Aves; order Coraciiformes; family Cerylidae; genus Megaceryle; species Megaceryle maxima. The sequence continues at coordinate 21,178 of JANHGN010019676.1, read as the reverse complement.
CTGCCAGGGCTCACCTGACATCCCACCAGCTAGCATGCTTTGCACAGGTCTATTTGACCAGTATAGAGAGGTCTTGCTTTAAACTGACTCAGCAGACAAGACACTCTTGCCCACCCAGCTCCCAAGGAAGGAGGAATCAGTGTGATGCTGATAGATCTTCCTTTCATATGTTAAATCTGAACAGCTTTTTAGAGCAGCAGTCACTGAGCAGTTGCCTGCCTGATATGGCATCTCCAGAGCCAAGAGCACCCATGTAACCAGAGGAGAGTAACGATGGAGAAGCCCACTCAGTGCCATCAGCCCAGCATTGCTCTCTGCTCCTGTCCGTGGAGAGGACGACAGCTGCTGTATGTCAGTCTGTGCTGGTTTTAAACCATCCAGCTTGGGCATTGGTGCAGCTGGAGCAGGAGGACTTTCATCAGTGGCCGTGGAAGCAGTGAGGAAGACTATGAGGAAGGTGACTCATCTTTGCTGAGGACAAAAGCGCTCTAATGCCCTGGTTACACTGCCCATGTTAACACAGATCAGGGCTTTGTGACGCTGGGGATTGACAGACTCTATTTCCCTACCCAGAATGGGTGAGACTCTGAAGACATCACCCTGCCACAGCTCCAGGATTTCCTACCCATGTAGGGGTGGCTAATTATTAAGCTGTGTTTGCAGATAATGCCTTTGCTGTACTTTAAAGGCAACCAATTTTCTTTCTGGGTGTTTTGTTTTTTCTTCCAGCACTTGTAGTTATTTCTAGCCTCTCATCTTCAGCCTGCCTTATCATAATTTGCAAATTACAGGAGTTGGAGGTGGCAGAAGCATCATCTTTTGCTGCTTTTCAGTACAAAGTGTCATGAGTCCACCTAAGCAAAAGCAGCACTGACTGCAGGCACCTTAGCACACCACAACCTGCACACCAGGAGACCCTGCCCAGCCTCTCGGTGGGGAAGGAGTTAATATGTTTGTCTTGCACAAGTGAGATTGAAGCCAGACTGGGCTCAGCTGGAGAGAATCACTTTATCAGGAGAGGTTATGGGAACAAGAAACTCTTAAAAGACTCTCCAGCAGAGTGTAGAGCTGGTGGGGTGTTCTGTTGTTTGGACCTGGGAGCAGGTGCTTGTTGCGAAAGCCTGTGTTGATCTTTTTTAGGGGCAGATTTCAGTGCTTGGTGTTCACCATTAAAGCTGGGTTTTTGAAGGCAGTGGCATCGAGAAGGAACTTGGCAAGTCATGCAAAACTTTTGATGTTGTTCTGTTTGGGGATAGCTGAAAACCTCCAGGTTCTTCACACAGCGGTATTCCCAAATCAGAAGTATTATTTCTTTTTGTTTGTTTCTTTCTTTCTTTTTCTTTTAAATTATTTGATACAATGCAAAGATTGTTTTCAAAGCATTAATTAAATGTTTGTGGTTTGGGTCAATGTGAGGGTTTCATTTCAAATCAACAAAGTAAAGGAAACATCTGGGATCATATAAGTACCATTTGACTTTTATTTCTTAAAATTGTCCTTTCTTCCTAGTGTCATTTGCATCTGCAATAGTTCTGCTAAGGACAAGGTTAAAAAAATCACTTCCTGGACTTGAGAAAAAGAGTAGGATTGAGTGAGCCAAAGGCTGCAGAGTCCAATCTGGATTACCAGCCTGTTCTGTATGTACCAGTCCACACAGATGGACAACCCAGTCTCTTCACAGAGGAACCCAACACACACAGTCACTTCCCAAGGCGAGCACTGGTCCATGAACTTCCTGCCAGGAAACCCACAATCCTACTCGTTGCCCATGGTTTCTCCTTGTAGCTCCTCTTTAGCCACCTCAGAATGATTCTGTTTTACCTCTTGTCACACAACAAGGTGGTCCCAGCATTTGAAGGCTGTCACCAATCACCATCTTCAAACCTCCCCCTTTATGTGTAGCCTCAGGCTCACGGGCACTAGTGTTCTGGCTGGGTTTTGGTTTAATTTCATGACTGTTATTTTGTGACTGTTTTGCCACCTCTATTCACTTCCCCCTCCTCCTTTCTCCTGACATGCCAAAAAAGAAAAAAAAAAGAAGAAGAAAGGAGCTTAAACATATTTTGCGGTTAAACCACTTTTTTTTTTTTCATGTTGGCTGGTTCCCACTGGGCTGAAAAGCAATAAAAAGTCAGGAAGAAGTATGGGCTCCCCTCTCAGCTTTGTCATATGGATGAATAGCACAGTAAAAAGCGCTGAATGCTATCGGTTAAAACGAACTCGCTGCTCTTCCAAGTACATTTTGCAATGCTCTGATGCAAAGGGGTGGGGGATCGGATGGTGAAAAACCTCTCCCAGAGATGGATCCTTTGTCGGGCTAAAGATTTTTGCATTAAAAAGAAATTCTGGTTATAATCACTCTACCCACGGCAACATTTTCTGTCCTCCCTCCCTCTGCCCTCACCCCCCTCATTTTTCTGTGGCACTGAAATAAATCTGAAGGCACCGTAACGTGTGGCGAGGCTATCTGCCAGCATCTTGGAGGCTCTGTCAATAAGAGGCCCAGCAAGTAGCAGTGGAGTGCAAAGATCCTCTTATTATCTCGCCTCGCAGCCCTTCCCGGGCATTTCTCTCCCTTGTGTTCCTCATCAGGTCCCTGATCATGCTGATAAGGGGGACTAAAAACAAAAAAACCAAAGCGAAAATGTGGAGGAGCAAATAGTAAAACCAGATGACAACACCTTGTACTATTTCACATTTTCACCTGGAAAATACTCTGGTCTGGAATGTTAATATCTAATTGCAGATAAAAGTAGACAAGCAATTGCTGGAGAATTTCCCATTAAGATACTCAGATACTTAGAAATTGCTTCGTACTGGGGTTTTGATCTCGTATTGTCATGCCAGCTAAAAGCATCTCACTTCAGGAGAGAGCAGGTTCCATTGTGTAAGATCCCTTTCCAGCAGCGATAGCCAGACTGGAGTTTTCAATAAAATGGGTTTTTCTTTTCTCTCTCCCCATGTCCCCTCCTGGCTTTTTTTTTTTTTTTTTTTTTTTTTTTTTTCATTAGAGTACAGCTATCTTTTCAAAACCCAAACCCTCCCAAACAACATTTCCACTGTGGTAAGATGGTTTAGCCTGGCCAAGAGGGATATATGGTTAAACCCTCTTACAAAGGGAAAGAGACCTCAGAAGAGCAGGAGATTATCCAGGACTATCAAGCGCCTGGTGCTCGAGCCAGCCTGATGACCTGGATCCTGGAAAGGCCAAGTCTCTGTCAGGTCAATCAAGAACAGGGATTTGAATCTCAGTTCCTCACATACCCCATGAAACCCCGACAACCGAGTGCTCTGGAGAGGACAAAGCTTGTCAATGATCTCAGGTTCAGAGTAGGATGACCTTTAAATTTTAAGTAGTTTTAGAGATTGGAGAAGCCATTTTCTGCCCAAACCTACCCAGACCCTCCCCCTTTTGTTCTTTTTTTTTCAATTCCTGTAGATGAATCTTCTATAACCACCTGTTTCTAAGACAGAAAGAGTCTCAGGCAAGAGGAAAACCTTTATAGATATACTGCTAGAGTTGTGGAAAGGGTCTGGCTGCAGACACACTCCTGCCTGCCTGAAGGGTTTCACTTGAGCAGCTGTGGGCAGCCTCAACCTACAGCACAAATGGAGAACAACTTGTCCTGTGGAGACAAATTAGTCTCAGTGAAGAATAATTCAATGCTTTTCCTTCCCAGTTTTTCTCCCTTATCTAAATGTAGATTTTCTTTCACTGGTGGGAAATGAAGAACTGGGGGTTTTGGGTATTTTTTGTCTGATATTTCACTCTGCTCAGGTTTGGTTATGCTTCACTAGGAAAATGTTAGGGAATTAAAAAAAAAAAAAGAAAAGTTTTATCCCTTGGTATTCTCATCGGATATTTTTGTGCCATCCCATTTCACCAGTCATTACACTGGACAGACGGAAAGGCTATTTGGGGTTTCTGGGTGGACTGGGTATTTCTGAATAGAGAGGCACATCACAGGGTGCCATATGTGACAGCCACTACAGGAGGAGGGGAAAGGAGCTGCCCCTCCCCTTGGCAGCCCTTGAAGAGGAGAAACCAGAAAGGAGAGACAGAGTGGGAGCCTCTGCAACCACTGAGGAAATGCTCCATTGCAAAACCACGGGCTGAAGGGACCTCTGAAGGCTTCAAGTCCTGCTCAAAGCAGGGTTGGGATGCTCAGGGCTGGTCTGAATGAGCCGTGAACACTTCCAGGGCTGGAGCTTCCTCCAAGCTCAATTCAACCACCCTGGTTGTGAAAGTTTTTATCTAGTTGAAATGTCACTTGTTGCTACTTGTGATCGATGCCACTCATCCTTTGCCCGAGAAGAGTCTGGCTCTGATTACACTGAAATTCGAGGAGGAGGAAGGGTCTGACTTGTGCAACTTGGTGTGACAAAACAACCATGGAGGGAAAGGGCTCTGGAGGATTCAGAGAGTGATAGGCAGATAATGGACATCCATAGATAAGCGGATAAAATGCTTACAAGGGATATAATCCCTTCTGTTCCTGGTGATAAGCCAGATGCTGACTGACAGAGGCAAGGAGGAAAACCTTTTGGGAAGATTATTCCAAATCTGGTGAATTTAAGCCATGGATACTTGCAGAACTGGTTGTGGCCATCTTAGAGTCATTAGTGGTTATCTCTGGAAGCACCAGAAGATTGGAAAGGGAGAAAAAAAATGTCTAACTTTTAAAAAATATTGGGAATGTGGACAAAAGTGGGGAACTACAGCCCCACTGGTTTAACTTCAGTCCATGAAAACTCCTGATAGGTATGAATACAGTATTTACAGGTATCTGGGAGGTGCCAAAGAGAAGAGTCTCAGTGACCATGGATTTGTCAAGGACAGCCTTCTAAAAACACCTCTGTGACAAAAAGGAGAAATAGACTGAAAAAAATAAGAGGTTGAGACTCAGCTGGGGCATTCAGAAAGTAATATGCCTGGGGATGATGGACTGCACGGGTGAGCCAGCCTTGCAGTTCAGCAGGAAAAGATCTAAGGTTTATTTTGTTCCACTAAGTGAACATGAGTCGGTGCTATCAAGCTGGTACAGAAATGGCAAACATCATCAGGTTGTGTAAGAAGGCAGGTGAGGCAGGAGATGTGCATTAATCCCAGGGACTGGGGACACAACAGGAGAGCTCCATGGCCAGAGGAGTTACCACGTGGGAAGGGAGAGGTGGGAGAATGGGACAGAGATCAGGGGGAAGCAATGGGAATGATGAGAGCTGGAAGAAATTACTCCCAAGGAAAAACGTAGTCTAGAAAAGAAGGAAAGTGGAACATCAGTTTGGGTAATGCAAGGCTTGCCTGTAGAGCCAGTTTTGGAGGGAGAAGTTCATGGCAATTCCTTTTATGCCTGAGTCTTGTATTGGACTGAAAGCTTTAGCCAAAGCCAACGCCTGGGGGCAGCTCAGAGGAGAGGAGATTGCCGGATTTATCTGCGGATTGGTGGGTGGGTGTAAATAAGCTTAGGATATACCCAGGCTCTGCCTCACTGGGAACTGCCCTGAGTGGCCCCCAGCACCTGCTGCTGAGCTCCAGCAGGAGAACAGGCTGGGAAAATGTCTAATTTAATGTTTTTCCTTCTGTTCAATGGCTCTTGCTGCTGCTGCAGCTCTGATAGCAGGAGGATAGAGTGCCAGAGTCATGGTCACCTGGGAGGTGACACAGTGGCAGTCTTCTGGTGTGGGATAACTGAGTCCTCACCCATGTCAGCATCCTGGCTGCTCAGCAGCACTGGGCAGGAAGGATGGGGAGGCTTCAGCAGACAAGAATGAACCCTTGACACTGAGTTCATCAGCCACTTTTTGGGGTTTTGTTTTTCACTTTTAAGGAGAATGATCCCCCAGCACCACTCCTGACTGCCACATCTCCCTGGGTTTTGGGTCGGGATGTGAAGATGCACAATAAAAGGCACTCAACGGTCTGGCAGCAAGCCCAAAAGCAGCACCTCCACCAGAGAGTGTCTGATAGCAGGGAAAAGTCCTGCTGGACCATTCCAAATGGAGCCCCAAAGTCTGAACAGAGAAACCTTTGGCTGCAGCCAGTCTGCATAGAGCTGATCCATCCTGGACACCCTCTTCAGTGAGTGTCTAGGGGGAAATAACTCTTTTTTTCCTTTGCAGAATCACTGTTTGATAGAGAAATAGGATCATAGATAGCTACTGTGAGATGGGCAGAAGCCCAGGAGAGGAGTCAAGAGAGGGCCCAGCCTTCCCTTGCTCCTCAGTCTGCTGGCAGGACCAGTGCCAGACAGCCCCGTGCTGCTTCCAACAGCCAGGCAGCAGGAAATGATTCATATCAGCGAGCGCAAAATGGTGTGCAGACAGTCAGCCTCCTACTGTCCCTGCCCTCGGATGGCTGCCAAGCCCTGGTGCCTTGGTGAAGGCAGGGGGAAGGAGCCTGGGTTGGTTGACATCTGCTCTACTCAAGCTACAGCAGAGGATGCTACAGGGCAACGTGCTGTTCTCCTTCCCTCCCATCCGTGGCTGTGCTGGAGATGCCAGCAAGCTCTTCCATTCACCCCAAGAAGCCCCCTGGTAGCAACTGGCCATCTCCAGTCATCCAGCAGATTACACCACGCTTAAATCTTGATCCCAGCTGCTGGCACTTCACCACAAAACCCACCACGGGTGTTTGTAATCAGCTCTACAGTGGCATGAAATGCAGAAAGGAGAAGCTTTGTGGCTTGTGAGGACCTTCTCTCGTGCCACTAGGCTAGTGAGTGTGAGGCAGACCTTCATCCCACCTGGGAGTATGATGGAAACTGGGAGAAACCTCTGGCAAGACTCAGAGCCCCTGTAAGAGAGAGAAGAGCAGAAGGGTTTGTACGTTAATTAAGGGGATAATATCCATACTGACGAAAAAAATGGCTTATGGCTCTGTTAACGTATGCTATCCTAACATATGCTAAGTCATCAAAAACATGCCATTTAAAAAATACCCAGCGTGCTTGCAGCAAATATCAGCCTGTGCTATATACACCCTTCCCCAGAGAACGCTTCCAGTCGCATTGAAAGAAATCCAGGAAAGATTCTGCTTTCTGTCACCCAAGGGCAAGCCTCCGTATCAAGAGAGATAACAGCCAGGGCTATAAAACACTGGGTGCATTTATCCAGACTCTAAAGGCCATTTTTATAACTTCAGTCCTGGGTGACTTTTCAATTCTCTTGTCTATTATTGGGTTTTTTTTGGCCATGTTTTGGAAAATATCTAAGGATTGGCTATTGGAAGATGCAGCTTCGTGCAAAATATTTAATCGAAGCCCTTAATTGCAAGCTGTAAATGTAATTCTGGTGACAGATTGTAAAGCCAGAAAACATTTGGTCAACACACAACAGCTAACAACAGTGTTTCACCAAAGAAAAAAACCCCACACCCAGTAGTGTATTGGACAGTATTATAGCACAGACGTGAGTTTTATTGCAAGAAATTAAACCGTTCAGAATATTTGGGAACAAAAGGAGTGTAGGAATGTGTTAGCAGATTCATAAGGCATATGATACAAATCAGGCTTCTTGCCTTTTTTTGGTTTCTTTATTTTTTTTATTTATGTAGGGGAAAAAAATATCTACATTAAATCAGCCAAAAGAAGTGATACATTATTCTTACTGAAAGTAATTTTGTCTATAAACATGTTCAAGACTTCAAACAAAAACAAACCGGGGACTGGCAAACAGTCTCTGGAAGATGTTCGCTACTCCTTTTCAACTCATGTTTCCTCTTGTTGCCGTAAAGCTTGGGTGATTCCTTAAATGTTTGAAATGACAAGCTCCTCTTGAGAGGTGCAGCTGCAAGGATTGTGTATCTGTGTACAGACAGTCACAGAACCACCTCCCCGCTGCATTCGCTACATGACTGGTGAGGTGCTTTCTGTACAACACAGCAAGGTCAGATGCTGCTGCAGTCAGTTGCTGCTATAGCAGGAGCTGAAGCATAGAGTATTTATATTAATTGGGGAATTAGTTATCTGTCAAGAGGAGCCTTGCTAAACGCTGTTAAGAAAAAGGACAATAACTTCTTTAATGACTGCTCAAGTTTAAAGGCACTCTTTAAGAATTAATGAAATTAAGAAGGGTATTTTGAGAGCTGGAAGACTTTTATACATAAAAGTAAGGTTGTTTGGACTTACTGGAAACAGAATTTCAGTTACTATTAAACTCTGATGAAACTAAAAGAATGACTCAGAAAATTGACTGAATAAAAGAAAAACTCTTCAGATGCTCTGAGAATTTCCCCCAGCAAGAACAAAGGCAATCAGAAGTGTACTGCACAGGCATTCAGCAGATTACATATTCATGAGCTGAAGACATTATCAGGTCCTTCCCCTAATGAAGGGATGACAGCAGCCAATTTTGTATCGAACAGTCACGTTACCCTTTCCACGAAGCAATGGGCTCAGGTGGGGTTAAAAACTCTGAACTGAGCTGAAGTCCAGGTATGGTTTAAACTAAAAGAGGGAGATTTGGATTGGAGAGAAGGGAGAAATTGTTGACACTGAGGGTGGTGAGACCTGGGCCCAGAGAGGTGGTCGCTGCCCCATCCCTGGCACCATTGCAGGGGAGGTTGGAGGGGACTCTGAGCACCCTGCTCCAGTTGCAGATGTCCCTGCTCCCTGCAGGGGGGTTGCACTGGATGAGCTTGAAAGGTCCCTTCCCACCCAAACCAGTCTGTGATTCTCTTTGTCCCACCCACACACTCGCAGGCTGGGTGTGCAAGGAGGACAACTGAGCAAAGCAAAGCACAAGAAGGGGCAGCTGCAGTGTGGTCTCTGCCTGGCTGTGTTTTCACAGGTGAGATAAAGCTGTAAAATAGAACCACAACATTTTATTTGCATTTTTGAGCTGACTTAGGGGGATATTAAATTGCTCTTATAATCCACAGTATTGAGAGCTTGTCCAGCAAACACCAAATTGGTTAGAAATGTTTTCTTGCAATGCAGAGACCAAATCTGTGTCATGGGGCAGGATAGGGTGATTTTATTCAGATATAAGAACTTTTATATTCTTTGATATGCCTTTTTTAAGGCAGATCTTGCTATGGTTTCTTTTGAATAAGTGACTTAAATATTTGCACTGGTTTCACTTGGTTTACTTAAGATTATTCACATTTCTTATTGCTAGCTGTTCAGATTATCCCTGATATACCAAAATAGGATTTACAAGACTCCCCCCGTCCTATATATAGACAAGCCATGTCTGTGCCTTGTTTTTACCTACCATTAAAACAAGATTACAACTAATTTTAGGAAAAAGGTACTTAGATGCCCTCCAAGGATAAATTCACTCTTGCTGTATATAATCTCTGTTGCAAAGTCTCCTCAGAGAGAAGTACAGAGGAAACTGTAAGTGGAATAATCATCATTTATTGCTTAGGATCTCCTTTGGTTCAGAGTCAGCTTTCGCTTTCTCTGGCAATAAAATAGCCACAAGTCATTCATAAAAATTGTTGCATTTGTTCTTTATTGAGATGACTTTGGAGGATGGGGTGAATAGAGGCATCACACCTTTGAACTGCCATGAAAGGCAGTTTTAAAGACAGGGCCCTCCTTGTGCATCTCACTTTTTGCTTTCAGCAGATCCTGAGGCAAAGCCCAGCAACAGGAGACATCACATCTCATCTGGACCAGCCAGAAAAGTCCCTTCCTCCTGCACCTGGGAAAAGGGGATGTTCAGCACCTACAGCTTAATAAACCTTCTCTTGCCATTGGGGTGAGCGTCAAAGTGCAACACTACTTGTCATGTTGGGGGGACCCCCAGATTCACAGGACAGTGCTACCCCTCTGGGACCCCAGGAGCAAGCAAAGCCACAGAGACACTTCCAAAGCCTCGCTGTGCCCCATTATGGGCATGATTGGTCCTTGGGAACAATTGGTCTCCTCCCTGGAGACAGGATTATGGACATCATCCACCAAGGAGATACACATGTGTCCTGTCCACTGGTGTCAGGGCCAGGAGGACTAATGGGCTCTAACAGCCTGATCAGCCCCTCCCGCCCCCCGTTAGCACTGGCTCTATTTAAGCCCAGATCCAGGGCTTCAGCTTTTTCTGGACCGTGCAGGAGGCTCTCTGGACTGGCTTTGTTTGTTCACTCACTGTTTTGTTCTCACCTCCCTGCAAGCCACCTGACCAGGATCTTTCTGCTGTTCTCATCCTCCTTAAACTATGAGGTGCACCGGGGGGGGGAGGCTGACTGATGTTGTTTTCTTTGGGGTGCATGGAGCAGGGGAAAGCTTGGTCACAGGGGAGCAGTTTCTCAGCCTGTTGGCCTGTGTGGCAGCAGCAACAGCAGTGATAGGTGGTTATTGCTGTATGGTTTGGGTTTTTATGTATTTGCTTGAAGGTGTTTAGAGGAGAAAACCATCATCTGCAAACTCTATTTATGCAAGACCCTACCTGTATATCACTGTTTTCCTCTCCCTGTGTGCTCCCTTTGCTTGTCTGTGACTCTGATGCTCTTCCTGGAGCTGCTGACAGAGCTGGTCCCTGCAGAAAGCTGCTGCTCCAACACCACAGAGCCTCTGCATCCACCGAGGAGGACCATACGTACCCTGGCAAAGTGAGTCACCACCGTCTCCATACAGCTTCCAGCCAGAGCAGGAGCAAGGTAGGAGGACTCTGCAGCTCCCAGCTCTGTGCTCTTTGCAGTGCTGCACTGCAAAGGGGCTGGAAATACTCCCTGTGATGCTCATGGGCATCGCTGGTGACGGAGCAAATGGGCACGCTGGGGCAGGGGCTCCTGTTTGCTTTGTGCTCGCGGATGAGACCCGGCGCTAAGGTGCGGGATACAGAGCGGGGGAATTGCACAGACCTGTGCTACCGGCTTGTGCCTCTAATCTTGTTTCTAGAAGATGCCAACAGAGGGCATCCGCTGCCAGACGCGCAGCCAGGCGGCTGCTGCTGCAGCCCCGGTGCTTGATTCGGAGAAAGAGCATCCCAGGGCTTTTTAACCCTCTCCCAGTTAGGCTCAGGAAAAGCTTTGTCAGAGGTTTTAAGCAGATGGGCTCTTTCAGTGGGTGTTTTCACTCTCCTTTAGAGAAAGGAGAAGGGGAGGGCGCAACAATAACAGTTCACAGCTGCAGCCTCTTGGTTGAGGCAGGACTCTGATAATCAGCGTCTCAGGGCAGTCTCCACGCAGCCAGGTTCGAAGTGAAGGTGGATGCTCTGTTGTCCTGTGCAGCTGTAAACAAAATCAGCAGTCCTGCTGTGCTGGCCTCGGAGAGGAGCAGGAGATTTCATGACAAATGTCCTAGCTTGGATGGATTTAAATAGCGAGTTTTATTTATAGGTGTTTATTCCTGGCATTTAATCTCCTTGTTTCATGTTTCTCATGGTCAAAAAGAAATCAAAGTTCTAAAGCTTGCTGCTCCCTCTGGTAAATATATATTGATGTGTGGGCTGTGGAGCAGGCTTACTCTGAGCACAGCGTCACTCTTAGGATCTCGCACCAAAACGTCTGAGGTGTTCAAATACAAGGCAGCTATCGGATGGTGAGCTCATGAATGCAGTTTTGACTGGGGCAGCAAAGGTCCTGAGGCAAAGGCTGGCATTAGGCAGGGCTTGTGTGAGGGTTAGGGATGGAAGAAGTCCTGTCAAGATGCTTTCTCCCTGCACATAAAACCAGAAGGAGGTTAATGGGTGGAGGAGCTAGGGAATTGTACCCCTAAGTGGTCTAGAAACAAGGGTCAGTCTGAGCTGGGTGAGGGCTTGGGTGGAAAGGGATGGTTCCAAGTGATAGATTTGAATGGAAATAAGGACAGGGCACAAGACAGATATTCTGCTCCCCTTATTTGTCTATTTCTTCTGAACTGGCTTGTATGGAGTGAGACATCTCTGAGATTCTGCTGAACCTCGGCAGTGATGGGGCTGGTGATTGCTGGGTTCCCAGAAATGTATTCCACTCCAGAGTTTCCAACTGCTTTGCACATAAAATGGGGCAAACAGCTAAAGTCGTGATGGCTGGTAGGCCTGGCTGGGGTAGTCAGCTGTGTTTAGGAAAGACCTGGCTGCCTCGTGAAGCTAAAGCTGATCCGAGCTGTACCATGTCTAACCTGGTCCAGTAGTATTTGCTTTGGGTCTGGTTTAACCCTTGGTGTGAAAACATATGTCTTTTACCTTACAAAAAGTGCATGTTTTCAATGGTGCAGCTTGAAATACATGAATGTGATCTTCTCAGGAAAGGTGTTTTCGTGCCTTAATTATTTAACCAGAGTTTCCCAACTGGTCATCAAAAAAAAAATCTGCTCTGTACATGTAGGTCATCTCTACTTCATATTATACATTGAATAAGGGCCAGAAACCTACAGCCAAATTTGATTTATGGAGTGCCATAGAGATTTAAGAAATTTATGATTTGATTAATCCATCCCATATATCTCTTTCTTTAGTACCGGTAATTCGTGCCATACATCATAGCTTTCTGAGCAGTAATTTGGCTGCCTGATGCATGCCAATGTTTCCTAAGGGTTAAATTCTATGGTGCACCAAACAGACAATAAAGTGTTGTCATCTCCTGGTTAAATATGTATTCAGCACTACTGGAGTCTGACTTACCCAATAGATTTGTTCTGGCTTACCAAGTGAGTATGTATTTAGGACACGTAGTACGCGCAGAAGAACATTATGGGGAGAGGGGGGAGATGGTTGGAAAAGATCTTTGCAAAACACACTGATATGCCAGGTGACCAAAGCTTGTTAGAAAACAAACAGGCATCTGCAATGCTCCAAAGAATATATGCTGAGCCTATAGACAGCCCTTCTTATGCAGGGGAACTGCCTGGTGACAGTCTTTACTAGCAGGGTGAGGAGCCTTGGCAGCAGGGTTGGCTGCTGAGAACTGGTCCCTGCTGGCAATCTTTGTTTTCCCTCAGAGGGAGGTGGGGGTTTGGCACAGGGCAGGAAAAGCAAATCAACTAATTAACTCAATGAGGGAATAAAAAAAACCCCATACCTCAGATTGAAAGAGGATATGACCTGAGACTGTGGATGCATCTGCTGCTGGTAAACATGCTTTCTGGTTTGTTTTGGGTTTTTTTCTGTAAAGCTATCGACATTTTAAAATGATTAGAATATTTCAGAGCACATCTAACAAGACAGAAGTACTGGATTTCTATACTGTCAACTCAGGAAAGCAGAAGGCAGGTCCTAAATTATCTTCCAAATCATAACAATTTAAAAAGTGGAATACTTTCTAATTTGCCTTCTGCTTTCCCAGCTACTCTAGGTCATCCAGCTCACCTCCTCTGCTGGGAGCAGGACTTTGAAGAGGAGGAGGAGAGGGGTGGTTCTGGTTGTGTTGGGGGGAAGCAGCGAGCACACACCTGAGAGCCCTGGAGCACATTCCCTGTGCAGGATCCAGCTGTGTGAGCTGCTGCCTGGCCCTGCTGCAGCTGCTGGGAGGGCTGGGGGACCCCTCTCCTCAACCCCTGCAGTCCTTGGCCTCTGCTGATGTGGGGATGGCAATTAACAGGAGCCCCCGTTTCCTTTTGCAGTGAGGACCCTCCTGCCTGTTGGGGACTGGTGGGAGTTGAGCATGGTTTCATCCAGCAGCCTTTAATAATGCCTCAGCTCTGTCAAGCTGCCCACAGCTGCAGCCAGCCACCTCTTTCAGAAAAGCCCTGCATCTTCATTACCTTCCCCTCGAGCCATCTGGTCCCTCATCCTGACCTTTTTAAAAAAGATTGGTTAAAAAAACTGGAGCAGTTCCTGAACAGAAGACCTTGTGTGTCATGTTTGAGCCCAGAGCAAATTTTTATGTCCAAGCTGTAAAACCTTGAAAATAAAGATTTATAATTGAGATTCTGGCTGAAGCAGAGTGAACAGAGATGGTCTAATTAAATTCTGTGGTGGATATAATTAACCCATTTATTCATTTATTACCCTTTATACAGCCAATGCAGGCTACACCACCACCATTTGTTTATGAAGAACCTGTTACCTGGCTTCTTGGCTTGGGCTGCATGGCAGCCAGGCCCAGGGGGATGCTCTGGAGGGGTTGGTGATTCAGTACCAGCAGGTCTGATCTGACAGATGCTTTTTCAGACTCCAACCCAGCTCTTGACCGAGTTGGTTGAGAAGGAGCAGGATGGAAAGCAAAGAGATTCTGGTTTGGACTCTTGGGCTGAGCTGATGGGTGAGTTTGGTCAAATGTGGTTGTTTGGGAGAAAAGAGGGTTTGGGTTGGTTGGTTGGTTTGGTTTTTTTAGAGCAGAGTGGCTCTTTGTCATACACATCTGGTACTGTGCCACTGAATTCTTGCTGTGTGCTATTGAGGGCTCTGTAACATCATCCACCCTGACATGTGGATTTCTGCTTTCTCTCCTTCATAGTTCAGTGTGGAAATGGCACTTGCAAACCCGTAACACAGATAACTACTCACACATCCTCTGGGAGAGCCTCATCTGACTAAAAGCCTGGTTGGCTTTTCCAGAACGGAGCTGTTTCTTTTCACCAAAGACTCATTTTCACTTCACTTTCTTGCAGCCATCACGAGATTAAAAAAACAATGAATCAACCAGAGATTATTTTTCATGAAAGTTTAATCAGGTGCTGTCCCCTTCCTGTGCCTGTGTGAGCCAACCTTGATGAGCATGTACGGCTTGAATGTAGAGTAAAAAAAACCATCTGCTTGAGAGGGAAGAAGTGCAGGAAAAATCCTTTGCTTGCTGGCATGCCTGTATCTGGGCAGAGTGTCCTGCTGCAGATGCACTGTCTGCAGTTTAGCCTCTGGGTCCCTCAGCCCATCCATCTCTGGCAGTGAAAGCCAATACCTCCCCCCACTGCTCTCCCCTCTCCTTCCCTTCCCTTCGCTGCTCCTTAATATTTCATGCATCAAAGAAGTTTCACTTGTAATGCAAAAAACTGATTAATTAAGTAGAGTGCAAGAGTTACATGCATTTAAAGTTTCTTTCATCTCGGGAAGGAGAGGAGCCATGCTGGAGGCTGTTCCCGCTCATGAAAGAGCGTTGAAGGGCAGGCAGTGATGGAGTGGCTACAGGGGGGAAGGGACAGCAGTATTCCCTGGACTTTGGCTCAAGCAACAGGCTGCTTTTCAGTGTTCTCTCCAAGTGTACTCATTAGCCAGGCTGGCCTGTGCATATTTGGGGAGGAGACTTGCAGCAAGGCACCTTCCTGACTCCAGGTACAAAAGTAAGGGCTTGACTTGGGATGTGGGAAGGCCTTTTTTCAGTGTGGCTTTGGTCCTAAATGTGCCTAGCATGCTGCTGGTAGCAGACATGGGTAACACCTTGCTAAAACTCCTGTGTGCTCCAGGGTGAGATATAAAGAGGGGAGGTAGTGCAGGATGAGGTCCAAGATCCTCCACTTAAAGGAGGAACTTTAGAATGTGCCCTGATGGGCACCTGACTACAGCCTTCCCACCCGGGTAAGTCAAGGCTGTCATTTGTAGTGTAGCTGCTTAGTCTGTGCCTCAGCCCAAAAGGGTTAACAGCCTTTCTTAGCTGTACAAATTCTGCAGCCCCCTGTTACTGCTGCAGGCCCTTTTCTGACCAGAGCCCAGGGGCTGTTGCCCATCGCCTGGTGGTGTTTCGTGGCTACCTGGGAAAAGGTAGGAATCAGCTGAGCTGTCTGAGAGAAGTGGGTTTAGCGGTGACTTGGCAGTGCTGGGTTAATGGTTAGACTTGGTGATGTTGAAGGTTTCTTCCAACCAGAATGATCCTATGAGTCTATTTGAGAAGGGAGGAGGAAATTCAGCGGCTCCTGTCTCTAAAAGCAGGGAAGCTAAAGCTAGCAGTGTGTCCCCTCAGGGTGCTTATCTGGAAGTGGTCAGGAAGCTCCTAGTTTGACGCCTGTGTCAGAAAGACAACATCTCCTGCAGCTCTGAGCACAGCGAGGGGTCCGTTGGCTTGCTATTAACCTAGAAGCAAGAACGTCACCTACTGAATTGCAAAGGACACTTTCTGCATCCCCTCGCGCTTTCTCTCCCAGGAGGTGTTTCTCTGAATTGCTGACCCAGCCTGTCTCTTGCTTCGCTTGCGAGAGCTGACAAAAGCACAGCTTGAGCAATGTGGTCCTCGACCACAGCCAGATACCATATGGCTGTGGACCAGCATTTGTACTCCGCAGCTTAGAAACAAAATTAATTTTGTGGTGTTTCATCCAGAATGTTAAAAAAAAAAACCCCAAAACAAGCCAAACCCTTTTCGCTTCTTTAGCAGAGTTATTGATGTTGGTGTGAGGCTTGCAGGGTGAAATATAAGCCTCTGATTACATCATGGCTGTGTGGACTGACTTTCTCCTCCACTTGCTAGCAGTAGGACTGGCGATATGCATTAGACATAAATTGTTCTCTGTGTTGTAAATACATAGTGCATTTTAATGATTGTTGCTGGATGTACATATCTTTGGTAATAAGGCCAATAGAAAACCACTTCAGAAAGCTGCTATTGATATCTTTGCAATAACCTCCTCCTCTGTGCCAGATGATAAAAGATGCATTAGTTCTGGGTGTCCAGAAATCCAGCTCACAGGACTGAAAGCTGAAGAGTGCTTCATCTGTGACCCTTTAATAAGAATTACTTTTTTTTTCCTCCACCCTTCCCTAGCCTTTTTAAACTTAGTATAGCTATTTTAAGTATTTTCCAGCAAAATGTCTGCACCAAGTTCTCCAGAGAGGCACAAAATCATGAGTTTGCCCGAATCCCACTTGGGGTATTGTCACACAGAAGAAAATAACCCTGGGGTTGAGCTGTTCTGCTGGGTAATAAGAAATAAATTGAAGAGTGTCTCAAAGTTCCTGCCAAAAAATATCCTCTCAGGTGAAAATCGGGAATGAATGTAGGCAGATGCAGACATAAGGTGGGTAGAGTTCAGCGTAGCTGAGGTTCCTGGTTCACACGACGTGCAACATATGCTCTGTCTACTTCTAGAGGCTGCTCCACCTGATAACAGCCCACTATTGCTGCTCAACAGTGGAGGAACTCCCAGCTCCTGCTGAGAACGTCTGTGCTTTTTGTACCAAAGCCCCTATGCTTGGGACTGTTGCTGATAGGATTTCCACAGCCATCACTGTATCTTTTTATCTATTATGGTAGCTAAGAATTTTCTTGAGTTTCTGTACGCAAGAAAGGATAGAAACCCCATGGGTGGAAAATAGAAGGGATTTGTCCCCAGACTGCACAGTCAGTTAGCAGCCGAGGTGAGAATGGAGCTGGTGTCTCCTGACAACCCGTCAGATTCCCCTACCCACCCCATCACACCGTACCCAGATGGGTCTGTCTTGTCGGTGTAATGTGTTTTCACTTGCAAGATGATTTCCATTTTCATTCCTGAGTTTTTGCTGGGAATGGCAGTTTTTGCTCGTTTCTTGGCCCCAGTGCTGTTGAAATTGATGGTCAGGCAGGTGCCGGCTTCCCTGAGGAAATGCTGCATCCATGACAAATGGGGGAAAAAAAGATCAAAAGTGGGCCTCTGTAGAATGGGAAATCTCAGTTATGGACTGTGCAATTGGCCTGAAAATTCCAGTTTGTATAGACTTCAGCTATCCCCTAATTAGCAAATTTAAGCACACTTCTGTAAGTGTTCCTCAAATATTTTTCTGGCAAGTGAAACTTCCCCAGTGCGATGTGTTTTACCCTGTTTGTGCCATTTACTTTTTGTTGAATGCTGCTTGGGGGGGAGTAATAGAAACCCATCACCTCAATTGTAGACCAGGACTAAGCTGTTTCTCTTTAAAATATTATTGTTGGTTTTCATACAGCAAAGTTGCATTTAGCTCAATTATTTGGAACTAAAAAGTGGGTGGAATCCTTTTCTCCCAGAAATGAGAACAGAATTTGCATTTACACAAGGAAAGATCTTGGCTAAATTGAAGCTGAATGTACCCATTTAAAGGCAGCGGTTTGCAGAACATTCCCCCTTATCGTTGTGCCCATGTTTGTATGGGAAGACTTGCAAAAGTCTTGGTGTGCTTCTCAGAAGGCAGGTTTTTTAGCAGTACATGATGGATAGAGATGGCAAGGAAAAATAGGATTCAATGATGTAAGCAGAGCTGCTCAGACCTTCGGGTAGGGGTACAAACCAGGCACCCCCTCAAGGTCCCTCCCAGCTCTATTTTCTAGTATCTCTGGGTGTCCCCTGTCAGACTGTCAGCACCAAAACAGGCTTTTGAAAACAAAGAATCACAGAATGGTTTGGGTTGGAAGGGAAGGAAGGCTTAAAGGTTGGAAGCTTTGAATTTCATCTCATCCAGCCCCCCTGCAGGGAGCAGGGACATCCGCAACTAGAGCAGGGTGCTCAGAGCCCCATCCAACCTCCCCTGCAATGGTGCCAGGGATGGGGCAGCCACCACCTCT
>JANHGN010019675.1:108920-120021 GCA_024605025.1 Megaceryle maxima | reverse complement strand
ACGTGGCGGCGGCAGCGCGGGGCTGCAGCCAGGCGGGCGCGGCGGCGGCGCGGCGCGGCCCGCCAGCCCCAGCCCCTCGGTGGCCAGTGAGAAGGAGAAGGACGAGCTGGAGCGGCTGCAGCGGGAGGAGGAGGAGAGGAAGAGGAAGCTGCAGCTCTACGTCTTCGTCATGCGCTGCATCGCCTATCCCTTCAATGCCAAGCAGCCCACCGACATGGCCCGCCGGCAGCAGAAGGTACCTCCGCGCAGCCGACCCGGCACGGCACGGCCCTGCCCTGCCTGTACAGGCAGGCCTGACCGAACCCCCATCGCCTACCCCCGGCAGCAACCTGCCTGCTTGCCCACAGCCCACTCCCTTGACTGCCCTTGTGCCCCCTGCTCACCCGCACTCGTGCGTGTTCCCCTGAATACCCTCCTGCTCGCCTCCCTGCCTGCCCCTCTCCTTCCATCCCCCTCCCCAGTAGCTCCTTGTAGGCACTCCTCAGGCCCGCAGCTGCCGGGGCACCGCAAGGGCAATCCCAGTGCAGGGCTCCTTGAGCCTGCACGGGTGGGGTTTGCTGGCAGCAGCCCCGTCCCGGGGTGTAGGGAAGCCCCCTGTCCCCTTACCACCCCTCTGTCCTCCTTGCTGTGGTCTCCTGCACGGAGCTGAAGCGCTGACATATGGCATTGTTCATAGTTACGCAACAGCAGGATTTGGGAAGTTTGGGCTGTTGGCCATCTAAAGGTTGTCAAAAGGAGACAAGGGGTTATGTTGGAAAACACTCAGCATGTGCCCTTGCCTGCTGCAGAGGGACTCTGCAACTTCATGCTTACTGCAAAGTTTGCTTAACTGGGAGTGCAAGCACTGACTTGGGGAGTTACTGAGTCGCATTTCAACTTCTTACAAGTGTTTATGTGTGGTGAGCTCCCCAGCGCTGGCTTCCCAGCAAAATGTGGCAGCAGAGCTTTGTGATGAAGTTGCTGCCACGATCCTGACTCTTCCTCCCCAAGTGCATCACCGTGGCAGGGCCATGTGATGCTCCAGGCAGAGCTGGGCAGGAGCATCTCATCTGGGCTTCCCATTCCGAGGAGCTGTCTTGGAGCTCATGTCTCTGCTGAGGAATAAGCTCACGGGATAGGGCAGAAATTAAGTTTCTCTGGGTTGGGGACAGAGGCACCTTTCAGTCAAACACAGCCAACTTTTTCCCTGTGGCAGCCAGTTAGGTCTGTAATGGGATATAGCTTTCTGGAACAGCTGGCTGATGGGGTTTTTTTTTTTTCCTCTGTTTTTAGTTGAGTTTCTTAGACTGCAGTTTTAGCCTTGATACTGTTCTGTGTTCACAAATGACCTTTACAGATCAGACAGGCTCCTGGATGTATTGATGCAAACGACATTCAGTTCTGCTACACCACAGGACTATTATTAGTCATTGCAACATACGGAGGTAGGAAAGTGTATCTGTACTGCGTGTAGTTTAAAGGCAATGTAGGACAGTCTGGTGTTGCTGGAAGGTTGAATGATCAGCTTTTGTTTGCTGAGCAAAGTGCATAGCTGAAAATATAGCTAGGTTTGGAGGGGTTTTTGTTTGTTTGTTTGGGTTTTTTTGTCTACAACCCTTTTCATTAGACTGTGGGTTTTCAGAGTTGTCTTGGCATTTGTTTTCTGTGCAACTTCTTCTCACTAGAAAAAGATGAGGGATTTTAAGTAATTGTTAGTTTTGCAGAAATTCAAACAAGGCCTGCAACTGTTTCTCCCATAAAAGTGAAATGAGACTGAAAAGAGTTTTTCCAAAGGAGCAGGCAGTATCTTAGCAGACCAGGGGAAGAGTGACTGGGAGGAAGGGTGATTCGTAGTCCCCGAAATCCAAATACTACACTGTGAAGGGACAGAAGGGAGGGAAATAAAAAAGGGGGAAATAAAGTGCAGGTGAAATAAATGAAGAGTAACAATAAACTGGCAGCAATAGTCAAGGGACTGGGGAAGTTATACAGGATCTTGGGAGGAAATAACCCATCCTCTGTGAAATTGAGAATGTAGGGAAATGCATCTGACTTATTTATACAAATAAATAAAACAGGTGTGTCTCGGGGGCTTGCAGTCTCCCCTCAAACCTAGCAATGGGAGGGAATTGGGAAAGCTAAATTTAACTTGACAACACATGTCAAATGAAATTCACCCTTTTAAAGGAGAATTCATTCTGTGTTTTTGTCTTCTGTGTATCCCTGTGTTCAGTTGTCATGCAGGTTTCTGGAAGTAAATCTTTACCCTTTCTCCTTAGCCAATACTTCTGTTAGTCAATTAAAGGACTTCTAGAGCCTGGAGTTTGTTGCTGGACTCCATCTGCTACTCTGCTTTCCCTGTGCAGCCCTCTGGGAAAGCCCACCCTTCCTTCTCTGGCTCAAGGGGGACCAAAGGGTGAAGGTGTAGGACATGTTCTTTCTTGGGCACCAGCTTCTTGTCACGGTGGCTCTTCCAGGTTGAACGGTCTGTGTGAGGACTCTGTATTGGTGGGCCTTTGGTAATGATGGTAATATCAGATGCTCTGAGACTCATCAGAGTGGAACAAATGCATTTTTCTCCTCAGGGGAAGGGTAGGAGAAAACCAGGTTTGGGGCCTGCTCTGATGGGAGCTGTTGCTTCAGTTTCTTCATCAGCAGAGGGACAATAAACACACTTGTAGAGGGGTTTTGGCAGAGCTGTGCAGCAGTGAGCACTGGTGATCTGTCCCCAGCTTCACTCAGTAGGTCCTGCCTGGCACTGGGTGGAGGAGGTCTGGCTTCACCTGGCTCACAGCTCTCCCCTGCAGCACAGGAGATGCTGTCACCTCTGAGCACAGCTCAAGCAGGGTGACCAAGGCTTTTTGGACGAGGCTGTCGCCCTGCACAGCAGCTGTCTGGTACAACCCAGGATCTCTGGTTTACCTGATAGGAGGCAGCCCATCTGCGTAGGAGTTCCACAGGGCCTGAGGTGGGCTGCATTGCCTGCAGCCCCCACCAAACTCCCAGAGCCTGGGCCACTTCTGTAGCTTCATCTTCTTTACAATTTGCTCAGAAAAGAAAGCCATTGATTTTTGTTGCAGTCACAGCACTGAAGTTCTTGCCTGGACTGAAAATCCCCACGATACCTCCCCTAGGGTGTGTAATCCTCCCTCCTTGATCCTGCAGCACTGCTGGATCAGAGCTGGCTGGTACCCTGGACCCCAGGGGACCGCACATTTCAGCGGTGTAATGCACAGGCACCGCGGGTACTGGTTATGTAGCAGCACGCCTGTATGTAGTGCTCGGGAGCTGCAAAATGCAGTCTGGTGTTTCACAGTGCTCATGAACCACCTTGGAATAAAGGGAAGTACGTATACTTAAGGTACTGCTGCAACAGAAAGATAATTACGTGCAGTTTGATAAATTCTAACGTATATGGGAGCGAAGAGAGCAGTGGAAATGTGTGAATGGACGGCATAGCCGGGTATACACTGCACGTGGGCATGACGGCGTTGCTTATTTACACCAGTAGTAAACTCTTTCAGATTTCAAGATTAATTCAAGCAAATGCCACTCAGAGGTGCTATTTTTCTGATCCTGACACCCCAGAAATTCAGACACAGAGTAAAAATCATTTTTTTTAGACCAGTGTGTTCAAGCCTACACTTCTGCTTCAGGTTTATCTTTGATGTTTATGTGGTAAGGCTTCACACATCTGTGATGTCTACCTGTAAGTTCTTTTATTTACATCTCACTAGCATCGTTTCCTATGGGGGGTGGGGGAGAAGGCTTATTAGATAGGTGCCTGTGCTGTCTTAACTTCCTGCTTGGATTTCTTTTTTAAGCCACCACTGAATTCCAGGCACGTTTGACAGGCAGTGGTCTGTAAGATACTTGTCCCTTGTAAGCTTGATGAAAATAGGGACATCTGTATTTATCCCTTACCCCAGGTGGGAGGGGTGACAGTGTATGGGCAGTCCTTTCTAGACACTGGGGAAGCTGAGCAAGAGACCTACTGAACATCTGGCCTGAGAGGAAAAGCCCCCATCAGAGCTTACACCTTGGTGGACACAGAAGGCTCCATCCTTGTGATGCACCTTAGGAGGAAAGAGGCTTTGCCAGCTCTGTTGCTGTCAGAACAACATGTTTTAGTACTACAGATGGCACTTAGCTTGGTAATTGCTTGCCCAGGATGTATTTAGCCTTTTCTCTAGCTCATGCTGACTCATTGGAAGTAGAGTTGAGATGACCAGCCATACTTTGTAACTCTGCCCACTTGATCTCAACAGTCTGAAGCCTTTGGGAGGAGAGCTCAGTTGGCAGCCTGTGGAAGTCAGGCAACATGTATGTCACTACAGTGACATAGACCAAGCAACTTTAGAGGTCAGTTATACCTCTTGCTGACTACCTCCAAAGCACAGCAGCCAAAAGGTACAGCACAGTCCAGGAATTGATGTTTGCTCATTCAAAATAGCATAACCTGGGAGATCTTCTCCTGAAGCATCTTGAAAACACTTGTCGGGAAAGGGGCAGCAGGAAGAACTCATTAGGAGATAAAACTTGGAGAGTGTCATAGATCAGGCACCACTGCAGTCATGGTTGCCATCATGTGGTTGCCATCACCTGTTTTTCTCCCAGTAGAATGAGGGACCAGGCAGGTGGCATGTGGGAGAGTAAATCAGTTCCCAGTGGGATAAATGCAAGGTGAAAAAAGTTCCAACTTAGTTGCAGGTTACTGGAGCTACTCCTGGGAGAAGCAGCTTGTGATTTGGGTCCTTGTGTAAGCCTGTGGGATGACATTGGGTGCATTAGCAAAATGCTCAGGCAAATTCAGCAAAACGCTTAAGCTTGTGATTTGCTGAATAGTGATTAAGTGCAATGCTTAGTGCAGAACAGGTGTGAGTGATCAGAAACTCTGTTAAATTGGTTATGATGAATCTTACAGTAAATTTCTGCCACTTTGGCATGCATGTGGATGCTACAACAGTTAGGAACATAGTAAAGCTAGTGCAGCCTTCCAAATAATCACATACTTCTTCCCTGTCATGGGTTGGGTTGTTACTCTCACAACATATTTACACAAGTTCTCTTTTAAAACCACTAACACATTGCTCTTCTGGGACAGACCATGACTCAGGTAATGTTGGGACTTGTTTTAGCATCTTTCTGCTGGAGATTTTTATAGTAAGATTCTGCACTGCTGGCCCCAGGGAACCCTTGCAGGTGTGGTTTCCTTGGCTCTACAGGAGAGGTGAATATGATGCTCTGCTTTTCTGTCTGTTCCTCAGTCGCTCTCTGCTGCTGTTTTGAGGAGATGTAAGGTCCAGGCAGGTCTCAGGTGTGAGCTGGACCCCATGCACAGTTCTGTAGTTGCAGAAAAGCTTGCAAGGTAATTTTTAGTGCTATGTCCATAAAAACCTGGAGGAGCAGTTAGGGGCTGCCTTTGCCACTTGGCTGGCTGAGTGTGAGAACAGGCCACTGCCATTTCCAGCAAATGAGACCTACATTTGTGGCTGGGCTCTAAGCTAGTGCTGTCCCTGGGTCAGCAACATACTATCCCCAAGGTGAAGATGAGCCTTCCCATGTTTCACTGCTCCTTGGAGAGCATTGTTGTGGGGAAGGACGTCTGGAACATCTGAGATGCAGTGTTCCTTAGCAGTGTGAAGCACAGAATGTGATCATTGTGCTCAAATTATCCGGAATCTGCAGAATAGTTACTTTCAGTTGAAACATTTATTTATCTTAATTTAATTCTAGCAGATACTAAATATTTGTGAGACTATTTAAATACTTGCAGTTTATTTGATTGGGAAGCAGGTAGTTAAATAAGCTGTGAGCTTGGTCTTTGAGTATTGTAAAACTTTGCAGTTCCTGATCTGTAGTCAGGCGATTCATTTGTTGTAGGTGGCACCTCTCAGGCCAGAGATGTTGTGAGCTAAGAGTGGAGAAGACTCATCAGATCATGTAGCTCCATCCCCTCCTAAAGCCCATCATTTCCAAAAGGTATTATTTACGGCCTTGCTTTGCATGGTCTAGACGCTCTTCCTGAAGCACTTTCCCTTTTGCAGAACTTGTAATTCCTTCTGCTGAATGGTGAGTTGCTTGTTCTCAGTTCACCTGAGCAGGAAGCAGTCAGCAAGTCATTTTCCTATGTATGTTTTTGTCAGTGGGACAAGTATTTACTTTGATTAGTGTGGTTTAGCAGTAGGAACCTGACCATCACAACGCTGTTACTAGCAGTGTATGTATACAAACCCCTTAAGGCTACTGCTGATGCTTTAGTATGGGGGGTACAATGTAAACATCCTATTTCTATTTAATTAGTTAAATCTGATTAATATCTTCAGACCAGTTGATACAGTATAATCAATAAGCTGTTGCTTGGTTAATGTTGATGTGAATTCAGCTAGTGGCTTCAGCAGTGCCAGGGTTTTACCCACAAAGTGATCTCTAGGAACCGTGTATATTTTAGTATATATTTAAAAATAATTAAAACAATAGAATTCCCCTAAAACAGCAGAGAAGGGAACCTTCCCTGGTGGTGAGCAGGTCCCTCTTTGTTTGTCATCCAGGAGAATGAGTGACTCCTCAGATGAGGAGTTTGATGGGTAGCCCCTCAAAGGTCATCCATTCCTGGAAACAGAGCAGGGTGAGGTGCAAGAGAAGGTGATACCTTGCTCCCCAACGCTTGGAGAATGTGGTGCAGACATGGGAGGACAAACAGAGTTCACCTCCTTGCCTTGGCCACTCCACCCAGCAGGCACCACTGGCCCCCAGTGAGTCAGAATTGGGCCACCCTTCTCATAGGGCATGCTTTAAGGTCCAGCAACAAGGTCTCACTATGCCCTCATGAGAGTGGGAGATGCAAGATGCAAGACACAATCCTAACCTGGCGCTTGCTTTGGAAGAAGTTATTTGTGGGTACAGGATACTCGGGATGCTTTGACTGGGTTCTCTTCTGGATTAGGTGGGCATTGTTCTTAAAACCAGATGTAAGTGCAGTCACTGTTTGATGTGAATGTGTGAAATATTTGTTTAAAAAGGTGCTTTTAGTGATAATATTTGGTGTGGTTTGTCTGTGATTCAGACTGACAAAGTCAGATGTTTTCTAGAATTTAAACACTAGAGTCAAAATGTCATGCAAATGTTTATTCAGCTTGGTGTAAGCGATGCTGTGCTTGTAGTTGTAGTTCAAAATCTCTCTACCTCCCAGGAAGGTTGGGAGCTTGGACTTTTAGTAGCATGAGGTATATAATGACCCTTGTGAGGGGACATTAGTCCAGGCCACAAGCCTGGAGGGGTTGGAAAACTGTCCTGATGTACGACTTGACTGTGACCATGACAACGCAAGTGCTGAGTGTCTGCCTATACCTAAATGTTCATGTTTGATATAGAAACCTAATGAAATCTACATACAGTCATGTTTTTTCCTTGCCCAAAGGGTGGGGTTTTTTAATTACGGTGCTGAGTTTATCTTTGAGAACTGGAGAGGTGCAGATCTTAAAGGAACTCCACTGACATTGGTAGGACTTTGGACTGCTGCCACAATACATTTGTACAAATACCTGGCAAATAGGGGTGACGGCTAATGGTCCAGCAGTGGCCTTTTTTGATCTTGTGTGCTAAATTAGGGTGATGTTTACCCAAGGGCAGGGCACTTTGTCTTCAGAATATGACAAGACAGTCTTCAGGTCTAGCTTGGTCTGTAGACCCCCCATTTCCACCTCTTGCTCCCTTTTTAGGTGAGATTTAGATCCATACTTGATTTAGGATGAGTACCAGGCATGAACTGGATCTGATCCTGTACAAACATGAAGCAGAGTGCCTCAATCCCTCTGAACCCATTGCCTACTGTTTTCCTTCAGCCAGGGGAAGGATCTTTCTTGAGGGGGAAGCTCAAGCTTTCTGGCAGTGGAAATGAAGCACTTGCTTTGGGTGTTACCATTACCTGATGTACTTCTCCAGGAGAAAGAATCCCTGCACCCAGAGCAGCTGCAGCACTGATGTGCACAGGCTTGGCTCAGTCCCCTTGGAGCAGAGTTCAAAGGGGGTGGTTTAATTCCCAATTGCCTGTCTGGCACAGGGGATGAAAGTAATAAGGAGGAAAGGCTGTTTTCCAGGCTCATGCAGTGAGGAACTGCTGATAGAAGCAGCTACTTGTTAAGAATGTCTTATTGAAACAGTCTCACATGTTGTCTTGTGAAGAGCATCAGCAGTGTCTGCTCTAGCATCTGAATTAGATCCTAAGCACCTGCTGAGCTGGAGAGGATGGTGCTGGGAGTTTGCACATCCTGTAAGTTTGTAGTAACACTATGATGTCTATTAGTTGCAATTCGTGCTTGCAGTCAATGAGTGCACAGGGCACGCTGACTCCTGCAAGAAGTGATTCTCCCTTCCCTGAGGAATTTATCATGTTACCAGTTCAGGTGATGTGAAGTTGGCATTCCCCTGAGATGCAGAAAGCTTTGTGTTGGGGTGCAGGATTTTACTGGCTGTGGCCACATATTGGGGTGCTGAAGATAGTAAAATCCTGCACCCCAACACACAGCCTTCACCTCCACATCACAGGGGAGCAGGCCCTTACTTTCTTTGGAGATGCTTTGAGAGGGGGCATCAGTTTGCCTGTCAGGAGGGCTGGGGGGTTGCATACATGAGGGTCATTCTGGAGCCTGGTGAGTCACAGCTGATGTACTGTCTCCATCTGGGAACAGGAGAGGACAAACTGCCTGGCTGGTGGCACCCTGGTGAGATGAAACGATTTGGGTTCGATATCTGTCTGTCAGAGGGAACATAAACCCTCCTAGGTACAGCACCATGCTCACTGGAGTGAGGTGTGATGTTAGTTCAACAAGGTGGCAGATTTGTGGTCAAACTTTTTTTTTTTTTCCCCTTATATAAAGAATACATTTTTCTGTACATGACCTCACTGTCCCTTCTACCACCCTCTCATTTCTAGCTGGTGCTTTGCTTGGAAACAAACTTTTATGCCAATGAGAAATTTGTGGGAGTCCTGTCCATCCAGTCGGCCAAGTAAACCAACGTACTGCAAAGGCACTTTGGGAGGAGGTTTCTAGGCTTGCTCTGGCTGACCTTGGCAATGTGGATGGTGCAGGTGGCTGTGGAAGGGAGAAGCTCCTCCATGAGCTGCCAGCCAGATGCAGCCCATGTGCCATTCACTGCTCCCCTTGGCTGTCCCTGTCTGTTGGGTGGGGGCAGGCAAGGAGAGGCAGTTTGGGTGTCGTGTTTTAGGCACAGAAAATGTTGAATGATTTGGGAGCAATTAGGTTAGGCTCTTCAGTAGTTCTGTTGGGACTGCTGCTGATGCTGACAGAGGCTAACTTTTGCAGGAAGGGGGGTTTACTTTCCCTCGTGTGCTACAGGAAGGATCAGCTGCTCTCCCACCTCAGCAGCAGAAGATTTAGGAAGCTGGAAGGTGATGCAGGCATCACGCAAGCACAACATCAAGCAAAAGACAAATTTCCTTTAAAAGATGAATATCTTTTCCTGATTCAGCAAGAGGGAACAAGTGCTTTGTGTATTGCATGCACCAAGTTTGCTTTTATTGCCTACACCCTTAGATTTCCTCTCCCTCCTAGCAAACTGCTCCCACCCTTCTTGCAACCAGAGATGACAGACTCATTGCTGTCTCGGAAGGAGCTAATGGGGTGACGCAGCAGGAGCCAGCTGCTTTGCTACCTGCATGGTGACAATGCAAGGATGAAGGAAGGACACAGACAACACTTCTTCAGCCACAGGCGAGGCTGCGTGACCCACCAGCAGTGCGTGCTGCAAAAACCAGTGCCGTGCCTCCCACCTCCGGCACCACAGACCACCCTCTGCCAGTGAGACCTCAAGGCAGAAGCCATCTGCTGCTGTTATCTGGGGACGTGCAGCTGTCTGAGCTACACGGGGTTGTTTTTTGGTGCATAGCCAAGAGCTAGCTGGAGTTAGGACTGCAGAGACTTTGTGTGTGCTCAGTCATTTGCGAGGGCAGAGCAGCTCCTGAGCATGAATCGATGATGCTCTCTGGTGAGGAGTGGGGAGCAGGGAAGGGCACCAGGCCTGGCTGAAGGAGCTTGGAGCTGGGAAGTGATAGCTTTTCTCCTTCTTTTTCTCGGGCCTTTGGTGCTTCGTCCTGTAAATCTTCTCCCTTCAGAAGGGTATCTGTGAAGGACCTGGGGTAGGGAGGAGGTATTGCTCACAGCTCCAAAGTGTGGTTGTGTTTTCCTTTTCCGTCACCCCTTTGCTTTGCAACAGGCATGGCTGAAGGCCCTGCAGAAGTGGTGAGGAATAGTGCTTTTGTAGCCTCTAGCCATCGCAAGAGAGAACTGATGTCCTCAAAAAACCTTGAGCTGATCATGCAGTGGTGGTTTACATTGGCCAGGGATCATCCTCCCGGTATGATTTCCACTTGTCAGGTTCCCTGGACTTCAGTGCTGTCTTCTGCTCTTAAAGGTGTTGGTCATAATGCTGCAAAGACCTTGCCCCTAACTTCAGCTGGGGTCCCGTGGGTTTTATTTGCCCTGAGGGCTCCTTCTTTCCCAGGACTTGATGTGGCACATTCCCCTGTGGCCTGAGCTGTGTGCTTGGCAGGGAGAGCATCTCTCGGCAGTCAGTGCATTTGCTCCAGCCTAGCTGGTGTAGGGAGGGAAGGATGGGCAGGGATTGGCATCAGAGAGATTGTTATTTGAACACTGAGGTAGCTGCTTGCACTGGCTACCATGAGCCTGTATGGCCAAGCCATGTACAACCCCCCCCCCAAGGTTTATGCCAGCTCAGGGGAGGAGATTACATGTTTGCAGAGCAGAGTGAGCACGCCTGAGGCACAGGTGGGGAACAGGAGGAGCACACTGATGCAGCCCGGAGAGCACGCTGGGGGTGGGGGAGGTGGGTTTGGCATTTGAAGTCCTCTTTTAAACCTCTATTTTTGCTGGCTATTAAATGCTGTGCAAAGGTTGTGAGCTGTGCAGGGCAGGATCTCTGTGGGTCCTGGAAAGCAGCGTGATCAGGGGGTTTTGCCTTCAATAGCAGCACCCACTGAACTGCCCAGACTCCAGTGCCATTCTCATTGCTATCTGGTGTAAAGTGAATATTTTTTCTAAAGCTATTTTGCATCTCTGTTGCTGAACTTTTATTTGGAGTT